>QGMK01001153.1:0-12589 GCA_007825345.1 Lachnellula suecica
CTTTTAAAAAGGAAAATTATATGAAAATTTGTGCGGTTTTTTTAAGCTTATTAAAGCAGTTTTAAACTTATATAAATCGGATCTGCTAATATAAAGATATCTGCCCTGTTCACGGGCCCCCGCGGGGCGGGCCGCTAAGCCTTTGAACCGCGAAACGGGGAACCGTTGCACAGTCTAGAGACCTGGAAGGAGCATCTAATGAATCTAGCAACTTCCTTCCAGTAATCTTGGTTATAAGTATCCATTGGCTTTGGTAACAACAGTGGGTAGCACTACTAGCTTTCTTGACGATGCTCTCCTATCCGACTCGTAGAAAAGAATGTTCGAAAAGTCTGGACTTTGACGGGGTTGCCCTCGAACGCACACCAAAATTCATTGCTCTAGCTTCACTCCAAAGTGTATCTGTTTCTGCCTTATCAAAGATAACTGTAAGTTCTAAGTTGACAGCAAAAAACCTCGTCCTGTATTCACTGTCATGACAGGTCCGTAGTACCAAAATCCCATGGGTCTGAGGCGTAGGTGCACCGGAGTAGAGAGTATCTTCAAAAATTGCACGCAAACTCCTTGTGGCTTTAGAAACATTAGCATTTATGCTCTGGGTGTAGAGTTTCGCAGAGAGGAGCGTCATAAATACTCAAATTGAATGACCACTAGCATGTCACCAAAATGAAGATATATACAAGGGGTTTTCTCCAGCTGGTATTTGTCCCATCACGGTACAGAGTATGTATATATACCTTGAAGCCGGGTATTCTGGAGTGGTTGACCTACAGACCAGTCCTTAATTTTCCCTCTCATGGGAAATTTTCGCCCCCTGTTCGCCCATCTTCCAGACAGCTATGCTTCGGTAGCCCTCTCGACTTCTTGAACCGCAAGAAAGGCGCCCAAAATGGGAACCCTAATTCGAAACCCTCTGCCGAATTGCTGTCAATGATGCATTGCTGTCAACTTCGTCTTTTGGTCGTAAATTCGCGAGCCGGGTAGCCGCGCGCAGCTTGGAATATGAAGAATTCCAAGACGCTATTCCGTAAAGTTGTCTCCAGTCGGATTTGAGGCAAAGAACACAGAACTTGAGTCCGGCTTCCCAACTATTCATTTCACGGTCGGATCCAATAAGCTACTCTAAAACCCACCTTATACCTCAAGGTTAGGTTTAATTCTCCTATGAACACAGCCATTCCGGCGAGCTGTAAACACCAATAGATATCTACCGTGGCAAAGTCTTACACACAAAGAACAAAAGAGCCATCGGAGATGAGAGTGGGAGAAAACGCTCCATAGCATCCGGCTACCCATAAGAAGTTTGACGTTGCTTTGGCGCTTCGTCCCTGCGGTTTTGAGTTCGAACAAAGCACCGCAAGAGGAAGCTGCAACCAAGCTCAAAAGAGGTTGCCTACCATGGCGACATCCAAACTTAACCACGGTAGGCTCGATATTCATCTCTAGACTTGTCAGTGTTGTGTCGCTGGCACCTACCCCTTTAGCTAAGCGACGCAGCATACTGCGTTCCAGAAACCAAGCCGCGAAAGATGACAAGGATTGCAAAATATCTATCAAACATTAAAGACAAACTATAGAGACAAGGCTTTTTAAGAGCACGAAGCATTACTCACCGTGCACATTCCATTTTTAATTTTGGCCACTCACGGCTATAACCCATAAACATTTTTCGCACGTTGGAAAAGGCCCCACTACTTATGGGACGTTCAAATACCTTCAAAACAATGATTCCGTAGCATGACATAAAGAAGACATCTCAGAGGCTAAAGCTCGGCGAGCTTGTACGGTGAATAAATCCGCGAGTTCTTAGCTCAATTATAATTGTATTCATCAAGCCTCCTTCCAGGTTTAACTGCAAATCCTGTGAGTTCGTTTGGGACATTCTATAAGGTCCATATGAGAAACTTCAGTGCGTGTGCGTATTACCTGCACTGTCCCAACACTGTCTCGAGTAGGTTAAGTCGTCAATCCCCCGGATTCCCTCCCCCATTCCACCCACCGCCCTCATCCCAGCTCTCTACACCCAACCGGCTATCTCCCACCTCCATCTCGCCCATCCCCGGCACCCCGTCTCTTCCCTCCCTTTGACCGTCTCATTCCACTAGGAGAACTTTCCGTACATATGCTAACTAGATGAACGAGGTTATGCTCCTGGGCCAAGCTAGGTGGAGAGACTGGCCTAGGTTTGTGTCGCGGGCGCTCTGGTTTCGGAGAGAATACATGCTTGGATGTGTTACTAGGTTGGTGGGTGTAGCTACTGCTCTTTGCTCCTGACCTCCTATGTTTTCCATATGGTGTTTGGTTTTGCGGTCGAACCTCGCGGGTTGGTTGTTATGTATGGATCAAGGAGGACCCGAGTAGTTATTTTTTAGACTCTGATTAGTGGCACACAAGGGAGATGTACAAGGAGCGTGTAACCTGACACATTGAAGCCATAACTTGCCAGCTCAGACTCAAAAGATTAGAAACGTCACAGGTTTTTCAAGGCACAAATTCGTCAAAATCTCCGTAATAAATTATTTTCTCTAGCACACATCAACCAACGCTGACGTCTCTCTCTCTCTCTCTCTGGTGATACAGCCAAATAAGCCCATAAACCCCCCCCTTCCCCCCTTCCTTTCCCCCACCGATGCATTGATGCAAAGCAATATCGCGCCAGGTATGCAGCCGAAAAAGTCATCCGTAGAATACATTTTAGAAGAAAATTGCGTAGCGGTAAAGCTCCACGAATATTTGGGTATAGCGTCGCTTCTCATAAACGCCACTGGTCAGGACATGACAAAAGAAAATATACTTTTGGGGTTGCAAGTGATGACTTGAAGGACAAACAAGTCATGCCATAGTAGTCGAAAGTCGTCGTAGCTTGAAGCATACCGAATCCTTCGCGTGAGCCTCGTAACTCCTGGGACCGTACCCAGCTCCGCCTAGTCGTGCAAGTAGGTGCACTTAGCGCCCTTCGCACATTTACCCTCCTGGAAGAATCGACAAGGCTTCTTCTTCCCCTTGTACTCCCCGTTTTCATCAAAGATCGATTCATTTCGAGATGAACCATTGAATTCCTTCATCTCATACCCCCGATGCTTTGGTTTGTGCCCGCCGTCCCGAGACTTGTTGCCCTTGGGAGGTGGTGGCGGAGGTTCGTTCCAGTTCTCTTCCCATCTTGATTGTTGTGGTTGAGCAGTATATTGTTGTGCTTGGGGCTGTACCTGGGCCTGGGCCTGAGCAGCAGCAGCGGCAGCTAGCCATTGGTAGTCAATTGGTGGAGCCGAACCATTGTTGGCGCCATAAGCAGCAGCAATGGCAGCCTGCATCTGTGGGTCGGCCATGAAGGCATTCGAGGACATATTCGGAGGGGGTGGTGGCTGATACGTCTGAATCGGCATCTGCTGTACAGGTTGCAAAGCTGGAACTGGTTGTGGTTGGAATCGGTCAATGTCCATCTGATCATTTCGTCTTGTCTCCTGAGCTGCTGTATCCCTATTGTACCCAGTCAACCAATCCGCTTTCTGGGTCTCATTCATCCAATCCGGAGGTTCGGTGGCAGGGTATGGTTTGCCCTTCAGAGAGTTGACAATTCGCTCGAGGTTTGCCAGAATCTGCGGGTCAATAGTTTGAGATGTAGACGACTGCTGCGAAGGTTGCTGGCTAGGCGGACCTCCCAGCTGTTGAAGAATCGAATTAATGTTTGCCGAAGGTGAAGTCGAGAATTGATGACTAACACCACGAGCCCGGTTTTCAGCTTCCCTACGTTGCATGAAGTTTTGGTGTGCTTGATGTGGACCGTAATGATCGATCTCTTGCAGACGTTGAGAAAACCAAGGAGCAGTAGGCGCCTTGATTTGGCGTTCTGGCTGGGTATCATCGGCACCATCATTTTGTGACATTGGTGGTATAGGGGGTTCCTTTGGCGAGGTCGGAATGTCGTTGGGATTCGTATAGATAGCCATAAGCTCTAAGGCCTCACGTCGTTCCTGCGTTTGTTGCTCTGGTGTTGTGAACGTCAAGTCTCCACCACGGGTGATGTATTTCGGTCCAAATGTAGTATGCTTCTCCAAATCACTGAAATCGACCGGGATGAGCTTAGGATATGGCTTGTCCTCCCAGTCGCTCTGAGCATCCTCATCTTCGTCCATTGTCTCCGACACACGCCTCTTATGCATCATTCCCTCGCTGCGATCATCGTGTGCATCACGTAGTAGGTCGTCTTCGAAGCCTTCGTCCTCGTGTTCTCCTTTCGAGAAGAGTTTGATCTGTAGCAACTCTGGCCCTTCCTTGAATTTGACCCTCAAATGGCGTCGACTTTCCTTTCGCTCGCGCTTAGCTTTTTCTGCGGGCGTTTCGGGCGCTCGAGGTGGCGCTATCGGGGCCTTCGGAGGTTCGGGAGGTTTGGCAATGCTGGCAAGGAGGGCACCCAGTTTGGATTCTGTCGGAGGAGATGGCTCTCTCTTCTTTGCGACTGGTTTCGGGGCAGGCTTAGAGGTGATGCCAAGGAGATTGTTTCGTTTTGGTATCGGCTTTAGGGCAGGCGTGCCAGACGCGTCAGAGGCAAACTTCTTGGTTGCCTTTCCATTGGCACCATCACCATCGTGGGGTCTCTTTGCGGGATTTGCAGGTAGACCTTTGCTGGCTTCAGCAGTGCGTTGTTTGGCCAAATCTATCTTTTCCAGTATTTTCCTGGACTCTTCTGACTTTGATGTCTCCTTCCTAACCTTGGCAGCCCTCTCCTTGGCGTCTGTTGTATTTGCAAGAATCGTGGCGATGTCCTTCTTGATTTTTTCATCCGCTTTCTTGCTCCAACGCTTGTGAATGCTATCAAACTTGAGCCTCTTTAGAAGATCATCCGACATTGTTTGGAATTTAGCAAGTAGAGCAAAAACTGCCCTTGGAAGTTTGCCAAGGTAATCCTCAGCTTTAATACAGTCAATTAAGGTAGTAGTCAGCCCATTCACCAGACGCTGATGACCCCCCAAGTTTTCTACTATCGGACCGTACCCATGCCCATTAGCAGCTTCAATAGCTTGGTACAGTTGCTCAAGCAGGATCAGGCGAGCCTGTTTCAACCCGCTGGCGTTGGCTGGTTTAGCAACAGATTCATTGGTGTTGTTTTTTAGTTGCGTTCGAAGAGCAGTCACAAACTTTCCATACTCCTCGATGGCTTGCTTGACCACATCTGAACTGGGACTAGAATATGGATCCTTCCAAATGATGCCTATAGCATCATACCTAGTAGCCATAGCTGGATCTGCGGGGCGATGTTCTCCACGAACCTGTGAAAAAAACAGGGTTAGTTTTTGTTCTGTTGAAAATACGGAGGTTGCATGATTAAGCATAAAAATATGTCGCGTAGTGTGACTCGGCACAGCTACGCCAAAGCAGTGAATCTGAAGCCTTAAAAAGATCGTGAAATTTGTGACCACACAGCAGCCACACAGCAATATCAAGAAAAAATTCACGGGGAATGGGCTTATGTTTGAAACTTACCTCTTTGATGTCCATCACCGGCATTGTATCCTCCTCGTATTCGCTTTCTTCTTCCGAGCTAGATTCCTCAGAGGAGCTTGATTCTGTCGGCGTCGAAGGAGATTTGTTTGGTGATTTCACCCCACCCTCTTCACGGAGACTGTTTAACTTGTTCGCTGATTTAGGGCCTTGACTTGTGCCTTTCCATTTGCTGAGTTTTGCCTCTTTGGAAGCTCGTTCTTTCTTGACAGATACTCGGGCTGGGATGAGGGATCCTAAGCGAAGGTTAGAAAGGACGAAGTCGATGTCACGGGGCAGTATGGCGGAGCTAGGCTTACGGGTAACGTCAAATCCAGGGACAAGTTCTCTGCCGCTTTTTGATTTTCGAGGATGGTACTTTGGAAGTGTATCTATGAAGTAATCCGTATTAGCACATTAAAGACAGAAAAGGGCTAAGATAAAGCCTCCAGGAAAATAATAATAACTGACTTTTAAGACCAAGGTCGACCTGAACAGGTTGGTCCTCGAAAAAGACGAAAGGAGCGTAAGGCATTTGTGGGCGTGAGGAAGAACTTCTTTTGGCATATAAATCCGGATGGGTCATTCGCAAGGAACTCATTTGTACGGCCGGTTTGCTCTGCTGTGGCGGTGCGCGCAGAGGATTCACGGGTGGTTCTCCATCTATATTCCGTTTTAGACCCTGCCTGGGATCGTTCTGGAGTTCTGTAGACAGTGCCGGATAATGGACGGGAGTGCTCGAACCGCGCTGCACGTTCGGCTGGTGGGCAGGATTGAAGTAGAGGCCAGCATGATCTGGCTGATGGTTGAAGTTGAGTGGATTTGGCGTATTGGCTGCTCGATTGAAGTCTGAGGAAACGGCTCGACTGACGGGTTGGTTGGACGCAATGCCGTATTGAAGATATTGGGGGGAGATGGTCGAGTTTGGTGTGACAGAGAAGGAGCGATCGGGAGCCTGGAACTGACTCGAAGTTTGAAGGGCAGGGTCAACATTACCTGTTGGCCCAAAGACATCGGACGGCCTGGCATGCTGATACTGTTGGGTATAAGGAGAGTTGGAATAGGATAATGCAGTATATGCAGGTTGATGGGCAACATTGTAGTGGTCGAAGGTTTGTTGACTTGGCGCGAATTGTGAATAGAGGTTGTCCTGTGGTTGTTGTTGGGTGTAGAGAAACTGGTCGCCAGGACCAGACCATGAGGCATTGTGCATCAAATCATCATAGCCGTTATCCTCCTGGATATAGCCATGGCCGTTGGTGCCATCCATCCTGTCGAAAGGGTTGTTATCACGTGGTTGTTAAGCCGGGGGAGGCTGTAAAGATGGAGCTGGAGGTGTGTATTGATAAGGAGAGCAGGAGTAGATTATCGGGCGAAGGCTGGGTGTTTGGTTGGATGGCTAAACGAGAAATTCAATTAGCATCCGCTACTACTATTGCCGACCCCCGACAATCTCGATTCGGCACCTCAGGAAATCGCGACCAAGGAAAAACAAATAATAATTGAGGGCCTTCACGCGCCCGCTGGATGAGAAGAATATTGACGTGTAGAGCTTCGCCTGCAACCGAACAGCGATCCAGCCACGAGACAAGGGCGAACAGCACAACAGCCGTAGCCAGTTCTCACGCTTTGCTTTGCGATGCTCAGAGGAGGGTTTTTGGCTCTCTCTCTAAGCAGGCTCAGCACAGCGCAGCACACGCAGGCCAGGGGTAGACGGGCGCCGGTTCAGCACAACCACACCACTCCTGGCAGCACTCTTCGCGCGTTCTCCCAGCGGTCTGCCTGCCTCTGCCTGCCTGCCAGCCGCAACTTTGTACGGTACGGGCAACTTAAATCGTGCAGCGCAGCGCAACGCAGGATAATACGCGTGACCCGTTCCTCCAAATGCTGGAGCAGAAGCGCGTGCTTATGTCTAGACTTTTGATAGGGGGGGGGTTGATATTGATGCCGCAAACGCAACGCGAGCAATGAAGTGTTAAGGTTAAGGTGTCACCGTACCCTTTGTTTCTTTCTAAGGCAAGCCCATCCACGAGCGACCGCACCCCTTCAGCTGGCTTCACTATGTTCAGTTCATAAATACGGTCATTTGTATATGTTAAAAGTCGAGGCCATGATGGCCGGGTAAGGGGGTTGATGGGGATAATGGAGAATGAAGAGATGTTGTTGTCGTTGACGTTGACGTGGGAAAAGGAAGAGAGGAGGTGACGGTTGCAAAAAGCTGAAGGGTGGTCTGGCGGTTGGTTTCAACGCTAGTTCGCTTACAGCATTAGCTCTGCCCGCCCCAACGCCTGCGCAGGGCAGGTTGTACCAGAGAGCATCGAATTTCTAGAATTGCATACTGGCCTTCTCTCACCTGTGATCTGTCCTGAATAACTTCCGCACATCACCAAGCTATATCTTGAGCTTCCAGAAATTACATGCGACCGTTTCCACCATCTGGCTGATCTACAGCCTGCTCATCCTCCGCAGCTATGGCATCCGGCCACAATTCTCTTCGGGACCGCCAGATCAGTAGGAGTTTACACCACTTTTTCCTGCTTACTCAAGCTTACACGTTTATAGGATCGATCGAGCGCATGCTAAACCTGAACCACGAGCCCGAAGAATCCGCCAATGGCCACGCAGAAGGCTCCAGCAATGGGCTCGCAGTCCCATCTACTCCCTTATTAAACTCGGACGGAGATCCAATCTGGAAGGTACTCGTTTTCGACGACCTGGGACGAGATGTAATCAGCAGCGTTTTGAGGGTCAACGATCTGCGAACATGGGGGGTAACGATGCACATGTATGTTAGCAGAAGCTAGGAATGTCGGTCATAGCCAAACGGATTACTGACAAAGTCAGGCACATTTCATCTGCGCGCCATCCCATCCCAGATGTACCAGTTCTATATCTGGTTGAACCTACAGCTGCAAATCTACAAGCAGTCACTATCGATCTCTCCCGTGGCCTCTACTCCCCCGCCTACATAAACTTCCTCTCCTCAATACCCCGGCCTCTCCTCGAAGACTTTGCGAAACAAACAGCAGATGCTGGGACGTCGGAAAGCATTGCACAATTCTACGATCAGTACTTGAATTTTATTGTGGGAGAACCGGATTTATTTAGCTTGGGAATGCGAAAAGACAATACCTATTGGGCGTTAAACAGTGCGAAGACCAAGGACGAAGAACTAGACCACGTAATAGACAGAATTGTGAGCGGATTATTCAGCGTTATGGTCACTATGGGTATGGACTTCGCGAGAAAATGTTATTTGAGCTACAACTGACCTTTTATAGCCGTCATGCCGATTATACGATGCCCAAAGGGCGCAGCAGCTGAAATGATTGCTGCAAAGCTTGATCGAAAGCTTCGAGACCACATTTTAAACTCGAAAGACAACCTATTTTCCGCCCCATCAAATCGACCATCTACATCCTCGGGAACAACCTCATCACGGCCAGTACTGATCATTCTGGACCGAAACGTAGACTTAATACCCATGCTTTCGCATTCATGGACGTACCAATCACTCGTACACGATGTTTTGAACATGAACCTCAACCGAATTACTGTGGAGACTCCTATCGACGAAGAGAACCCAGCAAGAGGCTCGACGAAGAAAGCCTACGACCTGACATCAAACGATTTCTTCTGGAGCAAGAATGCCAGCGTACCCTTCCCACAAGTCGCGGAAGATATAGATGCTGAGTTAGGGCGGTACAAGGAAGATGCGAACGAGATAACAAAGAAGACTGGAGCTTCGTCAATAGAGGACCTTCAGAATGATACCAGTGCTTCAGCGCAACACTTGAAAGCTGCCATCACACTTCTACCGGAATTACGGGAACGAAAGGCTGTCCTCGACATGCATATGAACATCTTGGCTGGGTTATTGACAGGTATCAAGAATCGATCCCTTGACAATTTTTTCCAGATGGAGGAGAACATCATGAAGCAGACGAAGGCTCAAATCTTGGAAGTGCTAAACGACGAATCAAAAGGCAAAGAACCTTTAGATAAGTTGAGACTTTTCATCATTTGGTTCTTGAGCACAGAACAAGACGTTTCTAGAGCAGACATGGAGAAGTTCGAAGAGTCTCTAAAAGCCGCCGGGGCAGACACTACATCGCTTGCATACGTTAAGCAGTAAGTTTTCCTCCAAATCCTCTTTCCAACCAGCAAGTCCTAACGACCACCCCAGAGTGCGTGCCACCACCCGCATGACAATGATGACCTCCGCGCCCTCCCAAGCTGCCTCGCAGCCATCTACCGCCTCTAACGAACTCTTTGGCCGTTTCTCCAGCATCTCCTCGCGCCTTACATCCTCTCTGAAAGACACCGGCGTCGGCGCCAACTTCGAAACGCTCATTTCGGGCGTGAAGAACTTCCTCCCCGCAAACCGCGACCTCACGGTCACGAAAATTACAGAATCGTTGATGGACCCCGCTTCCGCCTCCAGCTCAGCTATTGCCAAGACTGAGAATTACTTATATTTCGACCCCAAATCTGCCAACGCCAGAGGCACAATGCCGCCTCCTAGCGCTGCCAGGAAAGGGGAGAGCATGCCAGGCGGCATGGGGCCTGGTATGGGCGCCACGTTCGGGCAGCGGCGGCAAGGCTTTAGCGAAGCCGTCGTCTTCACTGTCGGCGGCGGCAGCATGGACGAATATGGCAACTTGCAGGAATGGGCGAAACGCACAGGTGCCGGCGGTAGTGGAGCGGAGAAGGGCGCGGGCAAGAGGAGGGTCGTGTATGGGAGCACGGAGCTGGTTAATGCAGCCGAGTTTTTGAAAGGCGAGCTGGAACGCTTGGGTGCGGAAGCTGGGTCTTAGATGTTGGGAAATCTAAATGGAGAGTTGCTCAGGAGAATACTTTACAATAATATGGAAGCCAGGTGACAGCCTCTTCTTTTGTTGCATATCACATCATGCATGCCCTTTGCATGCCGTTTTTGGAGGCCGGCGTTGTGTGTCAGCTTGAGACGTCATTTCTTCGTTTCTGGAGAGCGGTGGGAAGGTTCAAGTGAATCATTCCTGGTATCTTGAGCCCTTGTTGCACCTCGTACTCCCAGGCCCGTTTTTTGGAGGTTCGCTGTTGAGGTCAGACCCAGAACGTCATCTTGGGGAAGCATGGTTACTGGCTGGCTTTGGTTATCTCGTTGCCCCTTTCCAGTCACTTTAGTCAAGCGACTGTTACTGAACGGATACCCAAATTTGCATATTGGAAGATCCAGCAGCTTTGATTCGTGTCTTCTCCAACACCCCACCCGGCATTGATTTCCAAATGGACAGCAACCAAACAACCAGGCCCTTGCACGCCGCGCTCCGCATCATTCAACCTATCATAGTACCTACATCCCAGCCCGCCGCCCCTATCTCCCGGAATCCGCTTCTCATAATCGCCATTACCGTCGGGGGCCTTGCGGCCGTGGCTGTTATTGTGATGCTGGCGAGGTGGGCGGTTGGGAGATGTAAAAGGGGGGGTTGAATAGCTTGAGGGATGCGGGGTGGAGGTTCTGATCAGTTTGGTTTGCAGCGTTAGGGATAGATTTGGTAAATATCATTCTAGATGCTGGAACCTGGGAGCAGATCAAATGACGTCTTACATGATTCCAAATCGATCTGTTGGAAAAGAAGAGACATTCACGTTTTCTTAAACCAATCAGCTTATTTAAGGCCCTCTCAAATTATCCGCCCAGAACAGCAACTGCAACTTCAACCCCAGCTTCAACTCCAAACCCCGACTTCCGAAACCCTTCATGGGCTTTAATCAAACAGCCATTCATTCTCATCCCCCGCTGGGTTTATCAACCCAGTCCGCTCAAAGTAGCAGACCCCAACCAACCGAAGAACGTCTTCTGAAATCCGACGTTCACGATCGCCGTCGGTGGCCTGGTGCTTTTGGCCGTGGGTCTTGTGGCTTTGCTGGTGAAGTGGGCTGTTTGGAGGGGGAAAAGCAGGAATACGCTGGGCGGCGATGAGTAATGTTGAGATTTTTGTAGATTCAGATGTGGCTTGCCTGTTGTGGGTTCTTAACTCCTGGGAGCGGACTCAATCGTTTTTTAATTGAATTCAAATCGATATATTTGAAAGGAGAGCAGGATCTCTGAGCTGATGGGATGGTTGGGGGAAGAATGTTCGGAGTTTTGCTGTAATTAGGACATGAGAGTTCCTGGTAAGAATCAAGAGTTGCCTCTTGTATGACTTCAAAAGCATCTTTGGAAAGGACATTCACGCCCTCCAACGTGAATGTACTAACCTGTTACCTTGCTTGTCACTAAATTAAAGATCTTCTTAAGTCCTACCTATCCTGTAAGCTACCTGTCCAGATATTCAGACACAGACATCAACACATACCACTTCCAACCAACCAGCAAAGTCAATCCCAAACTCAAGTTACTCAACCCCTCACTGAGTTACCTTCCACTATGTACCACCCAACAATCCACGCCCTGAATACCCTCCACCTCCGTCTCCTCGATTCCGCCCCAGATGGCGAGCCCGAATCAAAACACCACCACCGCATCGCTATTGCCATTGTTGTTATGTCCGGCCTCGCGGTTCTAATCACCTTTTTAGGATGCTTCTTCCGCGCTAGAAGAACGCCTTCATGATGGTGGAAGATGCTACAGGAGTTGCGGAAGAGGATAGATAGCAGTGGGGATGCAATAGATAGCTGTGATGAAAAATAGATTGTTGTGATGAAAAATAGATCGTTGTGAAGGAAGTTTTCTGGCTCGTTCGATGTGTTTATGCCTGACTGTGAATCTAAGTGGTGAAGTATATACTAAAAGGACTCAACAAGAGTCTCACGAAAGCCCGTGGATCAAGGCTCTCTGCGTGAGAAAAATCTTCCGCAACAATCTCATCTTCTTGAACCTCTATCAGGCCGCTGATGTAATATCTCACACCCTATGAGGTATTAAGAAGAAAGTCTTATATGACAGTGAATCGGAGCTTTGTTTCTTTCACGGCGAGGGTCGTCTAAATGTCATGAGAATAGAGAGAATGGCATTGGACTTCAGGTTTTGGTAAAGTATCGTCCGAAAAGCCCACAACAACTAGTCACTATCGAGCACGCGTGAATGAACCAGCAACCCCTTCCCATTCACACCCACCAATGATTC
>QGMK01001154.1:0-12589 GCA_007825345.1 Lachnellula suecica
GTGGTGGGCAAGTGCCGTGCTTTTGATGGCGTGAAGAGGATGGAATTTGGAGTCGAGGGAACAGAGGGCTGTTAAGTGAAGTCATGTCTCAAACAGCAGTAAAAAAAACTGCCAATGCCTTTAAAGCTCTTTCTTTCTGTTATTCAACACGCATCTTTTCAATCTTGTGTTCTTCCCAACTTGATGTATGCTTTTGCAGCTTTCTTCCAGCAGTCCGCTTGAACGCCACACATATTTGCTCTGTTCACCTACAATAGATGGCGTGTCTCAACTCGCCATGCAAGAGCTTTCTGCCCTGGTGACTCTCGCGTCTTGGTCAATTATAAGATGCGCGGCTAGCATAGGCCAATTGAAAAGTGTGAAGTCAGCCAGCCATCTTTTCCGCCTCCAGCTCCTGTTTACATTATTGGGAACGCAGTATCATGTATATAGCAAAAGAAGGCGCTGGAATATATATTATAAGAGCACGAAGTATTGCTCAGCATACACCTTGCCTCTGACATTATCCCTCCAATATCACAAAATCAAAGCGAGTAAATCGTTTTCACTACATCAATCAAGTTTCACAGCTTCTAGCACATTAGAAACACTTTCAAAACAACAATCTCAAGGTGAGACAAAAAAAATCGAGCGAGACTATATAGTCAAAGCTTTGGTCTGATACTGAGCATTGCCGTGTGGTCTGACGGAGCAAGCCTGGACTATAAGTTTCACTGGGTGGGGAGCTTACGTCCTGCTTAGGATGCTGACCTGCTTAGGAACATCCCAATGTACCAATGATATGTGTGGATTTCCAAAGCTGGTTGGAGAATTATGCAGACCGGTCAACAACTGGGAACTTCCAGTGCGAAATGACTCGGGGCTTATTCCAACATCTGCCACGATCTGCATTATCTTTCCTTTCTCTCCCTGTACCTTTGTTAACATTACCTGCAATCAGCAAGCGTCAATTTCAATATATACAATTAATAGGTTTCCCAACAAAAGTAAACTCCAACCCAAGCTTTGTAAAAGGTTTGGCTCGCTTACCCCAAAAGTAAATTCCCTCCCCTCCAGCAAACAACCATCATCACTTCGACAAAACGCAAAAGGAATAGAGGAGCAAAAATAAAAACATACAACAGTAGGTATTCGCTGGTGGTCACCCACCCAACTACTAATCTACCGCTTTGGGGCTTGTGGCTGGCAGAGCGGACGGGATGCCCAATTCCCCCCAAGCTGTGGTCGTATGTGAAGTCCTTATGGTTATTTCGGTTTTTATTTGAATGTTGGGGATGAGGTTTGATAGAGTGGTACTCGAGGATTGAGGGCATGGGAGGAACGTCGTTCTGTTTTAGGGATATAAGTAGTTGCGTAGTCACGACTTTCGCCGATCAGTTGGCTCGTGCATATGAGGTTATTCCCAACTTTATTGGCGTAAGACGTGGGTAGGTGGTAAATTATTTGATTAGACTAACTAGGAATAAGCAGAGCTTAAAGAGCTCTGCTTAAGTAGTACATGCAGCTATGCTAGCGTCCCGCTATCATCACGTGCTACGTCCTAATGACTACATTGGTCTATTTACAACAAACTTCAGCTTTTCGGAACCTACAAACCCACGAGAGGTTCAGCCCCATATAGTCACCTTTTTGCGACTTTGTCGCTCAGCAACAGTTTACAAACTATACCACAGCTGTAAAAACATCGAAGTCCCTCATATGCCGAGAAAGCCAGGTACGCTGCAAAGAAGCACAAGCCACCAAGCAGTGGATGATACGGCACCCCATCTTGACAATCGGGAAGGATTATGTTAGCTGGTGTACAAGGAGAGAGGGTCGGGTGTCAAGAGTGGAGGTGAGCTTTCTTATCATGCATGTACAAGAGCTACCCCACTTCTGATAGCTCATATGCATCCCCACCAGCGCCACCAAACACGAGTAGCTCAAGTTAGGGTTGTACTGCATACCGCTACGACAATACCTCGTCGGAAACAAGGACTGGTCCCCGGGTGGGATCCAGGTCATTCTCCTATCATAGTTCTGACTTGAGACTCCGCAGCACACTCACTACCTGTGGACCGATTCCGTGACGCTTTCCTCTGTCTTTCAACTCCATGTAACTGAATAAGGGCTTTGGATAATCAAAGTCGGTTGGGCTAAGTGAAGACGGTTGTGATATCCAGTATGCCCGTCACTCCCATAGCTGCCAAGGAGAAAATACAGCGAGATGCTGCATCGAAACTAAAAGTCAGTGAGCAGAACAATCACCTCACCTCACCATTCATCACTAACAAGCACCAGATCATTATCGTTGGAGCAGGTCTAGGAGGATTAGGAGCAGCCATTGCTCTACTGCTAGCAGGGCATGATGTAGAAGTCTTCGAGGCAGCGTCAGAAATCGGAGAAGTTTGTCACTTAAACCCAATTCGCCGAATTCATTGCTTATACAATTTAGGTTGGTGCGGGCATACAAATTCTACCCAACAGCAGTCGGGTCCTGCAATCCTGGGGCATGAAAGATGCTCTAGAAAAATACGCGACCAAGCCTTCGCAGGTTAATATGCGGCACTGGAAAGGTGGCATCATATCATCCATGAATTTCGCTGCTTCTGCAGCGCAGTATCCGGGGACGTTTTACTGGGATTTCCATAGAGCAAACTTACACAAATGTCTGCTTGAGAGAGCGGTGGAGTTGGGGGCCAGGACTAGAGTAAATGCGAGAGTTACGGATGTGAGAGTGAGCAGGAATGGCGAGACGGCGACGGTAGTGCTGCAAAATGGAGAGAGGCATGTGGCTGATCTGGTGGTGGAGCTGATGGCATTAATAGTCGTTTGAGGGAGATTATGTTGGGGAAAACAGATCCAGCTGTTCTGACTGGTGATTTGGCGTATCGGCTTCTGCTGTCTACGAAGGAGATGTTGAAGGATCCTGAATTAGCGGAGTTTGTGACGAATCCGCAGGTGAATTATTGGCTTGGACCTGATGCCCATGCTGGTAAGTGAGTCTCCTTTTCTCGAGACGTAAATTTAACCTTGGGGACAGTCAATTACGTGCTCCGAGGCGGTGAGCTTTTCAATATGGTCCTGCTCGTACCCGATGATATCCCCGCGGGACAAAACGTCACAGAAGGCAACATCGAAGAAATGCGTGCTCTGTACAAGGACTGGGACCCGAGAATCCCAAAACTCCTCAGTCTTTGCGAATCAGTCTACAAATGGCGGTTGTGCATCCGCCCAGGAATGAAGTCCTGGTCGCATCCCTCCGGCGCTTTCACCATGCTAGGAGATGCTGTGCACGCCACTCTTCCTTACCTAGCAAGCGGTGCAGGCATGTCTCTCGAAGACGGCGCCGTTCTCGGAGAGCTATTCTCGCGTGTTTCTGGACCTCTCTCACCGCGAAAGAAATCGCAACTTCTGGAAATATACCAGAAGATTCGGGCGCCGAGGACGGAAATGGTGGTTGAGAGAGGGAATAGACAGCAGTGGCTGTATCATCTGCACGATGGGCCAGAACAGGAAGAGAGGGATAGAGTCATGAGAGCTGGAGGGGCGGGCGATGCGTTGGCGTGGAAGGATCGCAGTTTTGCTCCTGGGTTGCTAGGGTGGAAGTGCGAGGAGGAGGTGGATCGGTATTGGGCGTCACTTGAAGATGTGCCCCAGACAATGACACGTTCGAAGCTGTAGTAAGTTCAAGAATACTAGCAGACCTTCAGATTATATGGTGAGATTCTTCCATCGCTCTTTCCTAATTGGCTTCCTTACAATTCTGTGCTGCGGCGCCTGCCCCCTTTTCTGGCTCTGGACTCTAAGCGAGAAAGCGCTGTAAGCACTGGAGTTTCAGCGCCACGCCTATTATTGAGCAACTCCTAAGCGTAGCATATCACTCCTTCCCTCAGGCTCTTCGGCCGAGACAACAGTCCACCAATTCTCTGACTGAACTTCCTGAATGAACACGTACATCTGCAGCCGCTAGTTTAGTCCTTACTGTGGAGTAAGTACCAATGAGGCAATTTCACATTCCTTGTTGCACGTCGCAATTGATCCCGGAGAAAGCCTGTCGGGCTTGCTCGGCCGAGGTGGGCACGTGCGTTGCATGTGTTACGTGTATTTCACTTGACGCGTGTATTGCTATCTTATCTGCTCTTATTAAATATGATTGATGAGCCGCAAGTGGTTGTTTGTTAGTTGTCTATGGTTCGTTCCGACTTTCACGGAGAAGGTGCTTGAAGTCCGCGGGGGACTTTCGTGCGGATTGAGATGTCAACGTCGATATGAACTAAATACCCCGGAAAATCTAGGACGTTTCGTATAAATCCCCAATCTAGTGTCTTCATACAAACTTATCCTTCTTCGGCGCCTCTAGGCGGCGAACTGACAGCCAGTTTACAGAAAAAGAAGGCAGGGTTTATGAACCCACCTTAGTTATTAGATCTATGACGAGCTTACTTTTAAAAAGATAGGGCAAACTTTGTTTTCTCCTGTGTTGTAATGTAAGAATCATTCTTGTGTAGCCAATATTTATCCAAGAGCGATACGATGTTTTACTTTGGTGAGGGCACATGTACTACGACACGTGACTCTCCGCCGACGCGTCAAACAAGCTCCCCGCCTCAACCTTGCCCCCTTTTACCACAACATTAACCAAAAACTGTACAATACCAGCCAACAATCGCAACTGAACAACCACCGCCCGTCACACAGCTCAACAGCTTGATCAATGTGCTTCTTCTACGTTCAAAATACCTTGATGAGTTTTCTGTCGGTATAAAGCCATCTGGATAGCAATATAATACAAGCGCCCGCAAGGCAGAAAACTCCACCAAAAATCTTTACGTTCAACCAAGCATCGCCGCCACCTTGCAGGATAGCTCCGCAGATGGGTGCCACGGTGAGGGCTGGAATTGAGATGGCAAGAAGCACCAAGCCCATGCGGTAACCGATCTCGGGCAACGGGGACACCGCGATCGGAAGGACGCTAGAGAGACTCATAAAGGCCCCTGATGTGAAGCCGAACATGATAGCAAAGCCGATAGCGATAGACGAGTGCTTAGCAGGGATCCAGAGAGCAAATATGGCAATCCCCGAAACTGCACAAGCAATGATGAACATGTTCCATTTTCCAATTTTATCCGCGAAATAACCAGAGATAAGACGGCCAAAAAGGCTGGGCGGTATACTTGTCAGCGTGATCCTAGGAGAAATTGGTAGTGTCTTGAGGAGGTTAGATGTCTGCTTACCTCGCGGCATTGAAAATGGCTATCAAATATTGGGACATCTCTTCCGACATGTGCGCCTCTTGGAACCCTTGAACAGCCAGATAGACGATAGGTGTGAATATGCCGTACGTCAAGACTCCGACGCCAAGCAGCAACAGAACAAAGTTGAGCTCTAGGAAGGGAGCTCCAAGGCGACCAACGGGCATCTTCTTAGGCACCGGTTTCGTTCTTGGCCGAATTGTCAGGATCGCAATGATCTGTAAGCCAAGGATGATGAAAGCCGCAGTTCTTATGGTCCAAGGATATCCGGAGCTCGAGACCATATGGCTGATCATGATGGGAAAAATAACACCGCCAACCGAGGAGCCAGTCACCAGAATACCCATGGCCAATCCGCGCTTCTTGTTGAACCATGTCGAGACACAAGCAATTGCTTCACGGGTTAGCACGGGACATATTCGAGGCAACGTGTTAAGGTTAAGCTTACCAGGCATATAGAGACACGCGACTCCGATAGCACTGCAGACTCCCTGAGATAGCATGAACTGGTAATACTCGGTCGCCAAAGATGCCATCATTAGCCCGAAGACGTGGAAAATCGTCCCGCCCAGAATAAGCGGCCTGGGTCCGTATCTGTCATATATCAAACCGATGAAAGGTCCCAAGGCGAACAAGAAGAATAGTTGAAGTGCGGGGATCCAGGATATGGTGCTATTGGAGTAACCTTTCAGAGGTCCAATCTCGTAGTACTGCTGGAAGCTACCGACGCCTGAATGGGAAATCATCCCGTTAGTCAATAGACACACCTCATCACTGGAGCCTTGAACCATATTTAGAGGAGGGCATTTACGCACTATTTGCCCAGCCAGGACTTGAGAAAGAGCAGCACCACGCTCCCAACACATTCAACCACGCAGCGGTGCCACCATCCATGGGGGGCCCAACATCTTCCACTTCCTTGACTTCTTTGGGACTCGTTTCAACATCGCCGCTGAAGTTAGAGTCTGCTTGTCCTGCCTTTTCTGGGTCGGTCTGCAAACGATGCACGGGTGTATTGTTATCGGTACTGTCCATACTGGCCATATTTGCAAGATCCGAGAGAACTTATTAGAGAAGATGGGAGTCGCTTAAATTATGCTGAACAGTCGTATTTGGAATAGTCTAGGCACTTTGAGGTTTCCGGTTCAAGGTTCGCCTGACAGTAAAGATGTAACTATTCGTACACGCTCTGCACGGATCTGGGAATTATTTTGTACAAAGCACTAGAGAGGGAATTTGGCACTTGTGATTGAATCAAAAACAAACAGCGCGACAAGAAGGAGTGAAGTCGACTGGTAAAATAACTACAAGTATGGATTCAAAACTCGTATCACATAACAGCTAATATATAGTACTATAGATCTTCCAAAAAGCAATTACATACAAACTGACAAAGCTTCGGAAGCTCCGCGGATGACCTGATTTATAAGGCCTCGCGTTGGTAATCTAACGCTACAGCGTTGAGTTCCATCAGGCGATTCGCAACTTCCCCCTCTTTGACTGTCGATCTCGTTAAGGTATCACTTCCACGGATAATCCGACATTGGTGACCAATTTTAACAAATCTCATAAATATGCCCAAGGATCAGCAGAAACGCCCGACACGCCAACAGCCCATATCATGCCGCTCCTGCAGGTCACGAAAGCTCCGATGCAACAGAGAGTTTCCCTGTTCGAATTGCGTTTCTCGTGGGTTTACTTGCGAACTAGATAATGCTGTTCGACCGTCCCCTGGCCATACTAGTTCCCTCGAGTTGGAGCTACTCGAAAGAATTCGCAAGCTAGAACAATTGGCTGAAAGCCATAAAGTCAATGAGAACGGGCTTGTAACGCCGCTTTCAAGTCATGAAACTCCATCTAGACAGCTGCACAAGTTCAACGAGCTGCCGGAGACAGTGACCCCTGAATCCACCACGCCCGCCGGGAACGAGACCCTAAATCACGACATAGCCTACTTGGAGAGTATATACAATAATGATCAACAACTTGTAAACTTCTGCATAATTCTTATTCGCAGCCAGAACTAATAGTCAGCAGCAAGACAACATTTTATCAAACAATCTCATCTTCAAGAATTGCCCCATTGGCCAGATCACTAACGCACCCGCCTACATCAATCGTTCCGCAACATCATTTGAGCCCTTGCGATGTATCTGGCTACCACAATACTCAGAAGCCCAGATCCTCCTCGATAAATACTTGCAAGATGTTGATCACATCCACCATATCGTACACGCCCCTTCTCTCTCTGCTATGCTCTCCAGTGCATATAATTGTCTCAGTGCCCCAAATTCGGTCACAAAACATGGCGGAGGCTTCATTTTCCTCTTCCTTGCGATATTTGCTAGCGCTACAAACTCGTGGACGCAAATTGACTGCGATCGCGGCCTATTCTCTACGGCTGCGGACGCTAACGCACAGGCGCCCTTGTGGGTGAAGGCTCTTGAGGACGTCCTAGACGTTGCCCATCGAACGATGGGCGTCTCTATGGAAGGTATTCAAGGCGTTACTATTGCAGCGTTTGTGGTGCTTAGTATGAGTGGGTTTTCACGAAGATACAAGTCGTTGTTTAATATGGCTCTTTTCCTAGCCAGAGATGCTGGTCTTCACGTCCTAGATCATCCATCAAATATAGGCTCGGCAAAGCTGGCGCGGACAGAGCTTGGACGGAGATTATGGTGGCACCTCGTTGCTTCTGATTGGTGTGTTGATCATTGACTGAACGAAACAGAAATTGATGCATTTCAGGCAAGCTCCAGTAAAGTTCGAGGCTGCGATACGGGGCGTATATCACTGCAACCCAAGGCAGATGGTAGTCAAGAAGCCGCTAAATCTCAACGATGAAGACCTTGGAGATGAAATGTCTCAAAATCAAAAACCACTATCATGGCCTACCGTGATGTCTTATCCATTGCAACGGATTCGCGTTGCCGAAATTATGCGTAGCTTGATCGACCGCAACGCGTTAACGATGTCGTACGACGACGATTCAAGTCATAACGCCATCAGTAAGCAATTCCTTTCTCACCCGCCGAGTCCAGTATCCCCACTTTCATGCTCTCCGCTCCCAAAGCGTTTCAAACTCTTCCATTATAGTTTTTGGACGAGTCACAGCTAATTGCCTGCATAGTGGAAATCGATACAGAGCTACAACTATTCATAAATGAGATTCCGCCATTTTTTTCAATGGCATCCACCGACCTCGAAACCACTTACCAGATGAGCCCACTACGGGCTATATCTATCGTTCAACAAGGCTTCTGCCTCTACTCTCTAACCTGGTCCCAACGATGCAAGCTTCACATTCCCTATTTCAGCCGCGCCGAGCTGGACTACACCGCTTCTCGTGATATCTGCCTCCACTCCGCACGGCAGGTCATCAAAACCGAAACGCTGCTCAGCAAGTCCGGACTCTTCACCGCGATACGATACAAACTCCTTGGAACCCTGGCGTCGGTATTCATGGCCAGCGTTGTGGTTCTTCTAATGGATATCAATCACAACAAGTCTTCACCCCCGCGGAAAACTCTGAGCGGGGAGATCCTGGACGCGATCCGCATTTTGGAGCATGCAAGACACCAATCTGAGACTGCGGCGAAGTTTTTGGACTCGTTAATGAGCGTTGTGAAGAGGCACAATGTGTGTAGGACTGCGGTGCAAAACAATTCAGCGGAGGGTGGCGCTCAGGTGCATAATAACAGAGATACTCAAGCAGCAGTTGGATCGCTGCCGCCAAGTACCCCGACAAGTATATTAGGAATCAACAACGTCAGCTATACCGACACGATGCACGAGAAACCGGAGAGTAGAGAAGATCTCTTAGGGTTTTATAACGGACTGGCGCAAGAATTTGAATACAATGTAGACTTTGAAGGTTTTGACTGGGATATGATGCTTTCAGAACTTGAACCTTCAATAGTGTAGAAACTTGCGGATATCTAGGAAACTTACCACTTATCTTCAATTCTCTACGTATTGCTTCCGGAACATGTTGACAAGATAAATAATCATGACCGCTCATGATCGGTTCAGCACAGAATAATACAGACATGCACAATGACAAATGGGGTTTGGTTTCCACTTTAGGTACAGAGCACGATTTTTTATTGAGATGAAACAATGTTTAGTTAAACTTTAACGCGACTGCGCGTTTAGGACGTGGACTTACTACTATACTATAGCGTTGGCTGCGACTGAAATTGCATCACTTTCATTTTGCTTCAAGCGAAGCCTTTCCACACAACATCTGATCATGTTGATGATCTGTGTAGGTGTCGTAATGGACTTGATAAAGTCTATGACATTGAATGAGATGCCAAGTATCTGCCTATGAAATTTTCGTCTGCGCTTTTTCCTGAAATTTTTGCGCCACTACACGCCATTCACGGCTGCATGTCTAAGATGCACTAAGTGAGTTGGGAAGGAATCCAAACTTTGCTCGAGCCTTATCAAGTTTCCGATGGTCTATAAGCACATCTTCGCATATGTGCGATATTGACTGGTGTCAGACATAACTTAAGGCACTTAAAAATGTATCTGAGATAATATTTTTAATATGAAAAGAAAGAGCATAAAAGTTATAATAGCGCCTGATTTCATAAATCGAAAAACTCTCTTTAATGCCTTCCAAACAATAAACTTTCTTGCAAGCCAAACAAGTCTTTTCGATAGGTAGGTTTGCCTGGTGATTTGGAATACCGCGGAGGTCATTCGATCCACACTAGCAGCGGGGTCGAAGTCTTAGTCTACCCCGCCTCCCCACACTATGCCTTTCCTCTGAACGGCATAGTCTGAAACTAGAGCCAAATTTAACTACACTTCCAAGTACCCCAGCTTATGAATCCATACGCATCAAGTGGCGCCAAAAGGATGATCCCGCTCAAGCTATTTAAACGATCCAGAGCCCAGCGATTTGGTGAAGCTCTAGACCATAAGTTAAGTACTGGCCGGGCGCGAGGCTTCCGCCATAGCCCAGATTCGGGCTTACGGAAATGCGGGGGAGAAGCTCGAGGAGTGGTACTTTAAGAAGCTTGGAGCTCTTCTCTTGCTTCCGATTATGAAGCATGCTCATTTCATGAAAACATTGAGAAAAGCAAGACCGTAATACCTATTTCCGCAACGGCTGCAAACAAGATGGCAAATTACATCAAATGGTAAGTAATCCATCACAGAAAATTCGACACAGAGACTGAGAAGTACAGGGACGCTCCAGGCGTGGAGGTCATCCAACCGGGCGAGAAGGAGAAGATCCAAGAAGTATCCGACCAATTCAACCGCTTCCAAATGATGAACTTCAACGAGCACCACCACTGCCTGCGAGGCACGCACTTGAAAACCCAAGGAGTAAGTGCCTTTCCCCGCGAACAAGTATCTTTGCTAATCACATCCCAAAGTGCGTCATGGGCAAGTTCACTGTCAAAGACAACCTACCCCCCCACCTCGCCCAAGGCATGTTCGCAAAGTCGGGCCAATACGACATGGTGAGTCAACTTCTCGGAGAAGAATTGCTTCTTCTGGGGATTTTACTCAGAGTAGAACAATTTCTACTCCTGAGACATTTACTTCCAATCTACTCCCGTTCTACTCTGCCATGTTCCTAAAGAAGCAATACTGACTCCAAGATCTTGACCCGCAGATCATGCGCTACTCGTCCCTCACGCCCAAGCTCGTCCCGGACAACGTGCCCGCACCCCGCGGCATCGGCATGAAGATCTTCGGCGTCGAAGGCGAGAAGATCTGGGGCGAAGATAAGAAGACGCAGGACTGGACTTTCAACAACTACCCCATCTTGGAGCTGCGGGATCCGAAGACTACAAACGAGATTGCGGACTGCTTGGAGAAAAACTGGAATGATATCCCTAAATTTGCGGATGAGCAGGCGAAGCGGATTGATGCGGATGTTGCTACCTACGGCTCTCAACTGCCTCGTCAGCATTGTAAGTTGACTTGCAATTGGGGATTTAGGATGTCGGAGCTGACGAAACAGTGGTTGCTATGCCCGAGTACTCCCAATCGGCCTACCGCTTCGGCGACTACGTCGCCAAGTTTGGAGTTTTCCCTCTAGGAGAAGAGCAAAAGAAGCTCGAGAAATCCATCATCCCCGACGACGCACCCATCAACATCCTCTCACAAGGCGCGCGGGACTTCCATATGAAGCACAAAGTAACCTACTCCTTCTGCGCGCAGCTCCTGCAAAACCTAGACGAGCAGAAGGTCGACGACATCGGCGTAATTTGGGACGAGAAGAAATACCCTTTTGAGCAGATCGCGACGCTCGAGTTCGAACCGCAGGATAGTTGGCTGCCCGAGTTCCGCGTCTGGTGGGATGATCGCATTACGTGCAATTCGTGGCATGGGCTGAAGGTGCATCAGCCGCTGGGCAGCACGAATAGGATGAGACGGGTGGTTTATGCGGAGTCGAGGAAGCTGAGGTTGAGGGTTAATGGGTATAAGGACTATATTGAACCGTCGAGTTTGGTGGAGGTCCCGGCGCCGATCGTGGCTCCTCAATTGTCATTGCCTTTCCAGCCTGCTGTGCAAAGCACAGAAGTTACTGTTTAGGTGATACCTTTCGAAGTGGTCTCGATTGAGTGATAGCATCAAGACGTTTTGAAAGACGAGAGGATGCTGTAATGACTCTTGAAAGAGCAATTTATTATGAAGAAAGGGGGTTCAGGGGTTTCTGCAGGGTTTACCAGCTCATATCAATATACAAAGTCTGAATGAAATTATTTCCCCCAAATATGACACTTGCAACATAATTTCCATCCGCCGAAAGTAACAAAGGTGAAGAGTCTGGGGTAAAATAGATTAACCCCGCACGTTCACCAAGTACCAAACGGGGCTGACAAGGCTATACTAGACCCCCGTCTTCCACTTTGGCAAAACATTCCGCCGAACAAGGATCCCGTTCCAGCAATCTGGAAGCTCGGAACAAACCCCTGAATACCACCACACAAGTGAGTAAGCTTACACCTCCTGACCCCAGATTTCCCAGCCGCCAAGTCCGCTTAGCATAGCACCATTTAACCTGAGGGGTTTGTAATTTGCTCGTCCACAGCCTGTTCCTGCAGCAAGGGACATTATTTGCCGAGGGGCATCAGCTCGTCAATAATTTTGGTATATGAAAGGGAAATACTGCTATGTTCCTTTGTATATATAAACAGGACGTCCCTGGACGCCAAGAATATCAATTGAGCTTTGAAGGTGAAATTCTCTCAACAGCTCGTCACAATGCTCTTCTCACTCCTCCCCCTCCTCCTGCTCCCCCTTTCCGCACTGGCGAAGAAAGTCCCAGCCCCCGGCCCAGACGGAAAATACACCCTCACGGCCCCCGGCATAACCGCAAAATTCAT
>QGMK01001155.1:0-12555 GCA_007825345.1 Lachnellula suecica
GTGTGGATTGGCGTGAGGGTGTTGTTGGTGAGGGTATAGATTGTGTAAAGGCCGTTGCGGCCGGTGGTGAGAATGTATATTTCGTTGGACGAAGGTGAAGAAGATGACGAGGAAGAGGGGGGAAGAGTCGTGATGCAGGTTATGGCGTCTCCGGCGGCGCTGGTTGTGTCGCTCCACGTACTGAGGGGTCGTGATGGGGTTTTGGGGTCGTAGATTGCTAGGGAGCCGTTTCGTGAGCCCATCACTAAGAGACCGCTGCTCATTCCGGCAGCTGTAACGACGAATTTCTCTGGGAGTGTGAATACAATCCCATCTTGGAATTGGACAGAGTTCCCGCGGATGTTGTTGAGGGGAAATAGAGTAGCTACTCCGGAAGCAAGAGTTGTTACCAGTAACCCATTGATATCTGGATCGACAACCTTGAACAGATCGGCCACCTTGTTCTCTACGTTTCCTACTAGACAAAGCTCCGATTTTCCTCTGGCATAGGAGTACATCTTGCCATTTGCACCAGCTAGGAAGACTAGTCCAAGTTCTGGGAATCCTTCGACCACGGAATATGACCTTATATCTTCTTTTCCCGGCTCTGGGAGGAAGACTTCTTCCCATGTGATGGCTGAAGTGATGTGTCCTAGTAAGACTCGGCCAAAGGTGGTGGTGGCAATGAACCTGTCTTCAGATACGAAAGCGTATCGATTGAACGCGTCTTCTGGTATCTTTTTGGGTTTCTTCTTTTTGGCTGGCTTGCCATCGGAAGTTGCGGGTGGTATTTCTTCTTCGATTTCGGGGATCTCTGAAGTGGAGAAAGGTTTGTGTGAAGGGAACCCTGAGTAGACATCTTCCAGGCTCCACTCTGTTTGCGAGGGGTTGCTTTCAGCCTCAGATGAATTCGCAGGAGTCGTAGTATTTCCCGTTGGCTCGACGCCGTAGAGAGATATTTTACCGTCTGCTCCTCCCGTAGCTAGAAATTGGGTCTCAATTAAAAGGCCGGTGGAGAGCAGAGCCATGGACCAAATGTGCTTTCCACTGTGGAATGCAAAGCTGTTAATTTGGCGAAGGGTGCTTTGAATTCTGGAAACAGCATCGATTTCCTTAGAGATGAGAGTTTCCTCCTCGCCTCCTTTAACTTCCGCGAGCTCAGACTGAGCATTGAATTCCAAGGCCCACTGTTGAGCCGTCGCATCTTCCCCAAATGAGAGAATATTGACAATCGAAGAATCGCAGTCAGGCAATTCACGAAAGAGGAACCTGACGCGCCAGATCCTAGACGCGTGACCCATCACAGTGGCCACACATCTCTCTCTCGAAATAACAGAATCTTCATTTTCCCCAAATCCAGTTTCTCGAGGTAAATTAAGCAGGGTAAGTTCCGTACTTATGGTCAACGATTCCGAGAGGTCCCAAACACGTATGGTCCGGTCGTCGCTACAACTGGCAAGCAGTCGTGTACGAATATTGCCAGGTCCAACGATATACGGCGAGATATTGACACCGAATATCGAGCCTTCGTGTCCGGTAAACGTGAAAAGGACTTTGCTCTCCCCAAAAACTCCTTCGGATACGGCACAGTCCCAAACTATGATCTCCCCAAAGACCGTTCCGGCCGCAACCAAAATCCGAGATGGCGTATCCCAGATTATATGTGCAGAGTACAAAATGGATTTCGAGGGCGAGGGTAGTTCCTTGAGCAAGACTTCCTCGGCGTTTGCACTGAGTCTGGCTTGCACCACGGTGTTATGAGCCGTGATGAGGATACAGCTCGAGTCCCCATACCCAGTCAAAGCAACATCCAATATCCAATCAGACACAGACGTCGTAGCCTTGACAAGGCTTTCTGTATATCCTTTCAAAAGCTGATCAAGGCTCCTCTTGGTAAGTAAGGCAATGCTCGACCCGCCCCAAATGACGGCCTGTAACGCATCCTCGTCTTTGGGAGCTTCAATTCCTACTACTATGCCGTGGATGGCTTGCCTGTCGAAGATCTCGCATTGAGAGAGCAGTTTGGAGGTCGAGGGGTCGAAGAATTTAAGGAATGAACCTTCTCCGGCTAGGAGGAGGGTGTTGGTGGAGCCTGAGTAGAATTCGAGGGCTGTCACGGGATTGAGCGTGTGATCATGCTTGAAAGTGTCAGTTCAGAAGTTTGCATTTAACAATAAGATACGATGATATTGGGGTTGGAAGAAGGTACTGGTACATGTCGAGTGTATATAAAATGTGGCTGGGGTAGTTCAAATTTCTGTAATTTTGTGGCAGCACGAGCACTTGCTTCAGCCGCTTGCTTTGCCTTGCAAAGCTCGGAATCACATAGAGCTATACTGCATATTCTTTCCATAACACGACGGAACTATTACTGACCTTGATCGACATCGAAATAGAGAGGCTTTCCTGTTGTGGGAGTCTTCAGACTCAATTGTGAAATTTATGCTGAGGCCGTGCACAAAAATTCAAGCGAGGAAGCCCAAGCTTCAAAAGCTTCCACCCGAGAACCCCTCCAACATGACCCCGCGATATTGAAGATGGAGGCATATTTATCGACCCTCTTTGGGTTGAAAGGCAAGACAGCCTTGGTTACTGGCGGTACAAGAGGTATTGGAAGGGCTCTAACGGTTGCCTTGTATTTGAGTTGCTTCCTACTACTCGTTTTACGCTAATCAGATCTTCAGGGCTTCTGCAGGATGTGATATTGTCCTTCTCGTCCGAAGCCCCAACTCCCCCGAAAACCAGTCAATAGCTTCCGAAATCGCATCCATAGGACAGAAATGCCGGACATACGAATGGGATCTCGACGTCCTGAGCGAAGCACCCTTGATTATTACCCAACTATGTCGCGCGCATGAATTCGATATCTTCGTCCACTGCGCAGGTCTGCAACACCGTGCTCCCGCAGAGGACTTCCCCGACGCAGCATGGGACAACGTTATTGGAGTCAATCTCACGGCCGGATTCAAAATAAGCAGAGAGCTAGCGAAACACTGGCTCAATACCTCACTGAAAACCCCAATGACGCCAGAGTCAGTAGCTGGAAAGAAGAGAATCATCTTCATAGCAAGCATGACAACCTTCACAGGGAGCATAGAGATACCCGCCTACACAGCAAGCAAGGGAGCTATAGGGCAATTGACAAAGGCGTTGAACAACGAGTGGATGGCTAAAGGCATCAACGTTAATGCTATTGCACCGGGATACATCGAGACGGAGTTGACAGCAGCTATTAAGGATGGCTCGGAGAAGGAGGCTAAGATCTTGGATAGGATTCCTGCTGGGAGATGGGGCTTGCCGGCGGATTTGGCTGGATCGGTGATACATCTGTGCTCGAGGAGTGGGGATTATATTGGGGGAGAAGTACATGCGGTGGATGGAGGATATCTGGGAAGATGATAGCACTGTCTGGGTGTAAAATGTACAAGTATCAACTTGAGAGGCTCAAACTTTCGGAACTCTGATCTCCCATTTAGCTAGCATAATGGTTTACGCAGTCTTCTGTATTATTCACATGCAAAAATGTGTTCTGACAGACAAGAAAATAATAATCCGCTCCAATGGCCTCCGTGTCCCCTCTGCCATGTGATAGTGACGTCTCCCTCTCACCAAAAATCACACTCTCGCGTGGGGTGATCATCATCTTCTGTGCCTCGAGGGTGGCACAAGTAGTGCTACTGCAGGCACCAGGATAGCTGTCAATGCAGGGTCTAGGCACTGAAACACCTGAACCGAGGCCCCTAGAAAAATAAACAGCACATGCTGCGCCTGGAAGCCTAACAAACCACTTTTCAGCCTTGTCGGCGATCCTTCAACTGGTTACCGCCAAATGGATGACTGTCAAATTGTTGAGGATTCAGCTTGCCCTCCGCGCGGCATCAACTGCGCAAAGAAAGACAAAAACTCCCCGAAATCCGCCAAAGTGGCGTTTCCAACCCAAACCCCCATAACCTCAGACACGCGACCACCATGATCGGAACCTCGCGGCTCGAGTTATACTTCATACGGTTTTGCATCATCGGCCTGCATTACCTCGCGCCCCTCGCCATCCTATACTGCGTCTTGAACATAATCCTCTATGGCTTCAAAGCCGCAACCTACCGCGTCCCGCTCGTAATCGAGAGCATAGCCATCGCCGAGACACTGTTCTTCCTCTGCGTCTACCTGCCCTACAGCATCTACCTCCAGCGCGAAGCAGTCCACCCGCCAGCGCCGACGCGCGAAGAGCGCGCAGAGCTGTTCCGGTTGTGTAATGAGAATATTGCGGACCCGCAGGCTTATTTGCAGAGGTGGTTTCTCGCGCGCCGTTGGAAGAGATTAGAAGGGAGAATGTGAAGGAGTTCTTCCTGTGGGCGTTTTTCAACCGTGGGGGACCGCCGGGAGAAGATGATGAAGAGTTGGAGGAGTATGTGTCTGCAACGGAGAAGCTGCTGGGGAAACCGATAGAGGAGGGGACGGGGAATGCGAAATGCTTGCGGTTGACTTTGGATAGAGTTGATATGTTGCATCGTAGCTTGGTTTGGTATATTGTACGGCCCCTCTTCCAAGTCCCGATTGCTCAGCTTGCTGATATTTGACAGTGTGTTGGCTTTGTCGACTTCCTCACCTATATGAAAATGCTCCTTCATGGCTTCCAGTTCCACCGAGCCAGCCTCTCTCGATTCTTCACACTCTTCCCTTTTCGATGGCAGACCATCTTTACCCGACATCGATCTCCAGTGAAGCACACCACCTACTGGTTCAGACCCCACACGTCTACTACGAAGCTCCCAATTGTATTCATTCATGGAATTGGAATCGGGCTATATCCATACACAAACTTTTTAGGAGAACTCAACTCGATAGCAGGCGTAGAATCCGCAAATCCAGACGAGCAAATCGGAATCTTAGCCATCGAAATAATGCCCGTCTCCTTCCGAATAACCCACCACGCCCTGATTCGCGAAGCCATGTGCGCCGAAATCGACCAAATCCTCCTCAAGCACTTCGGCCCAGACCAGAAATTCGTCCTAGCATCCCACTCCTACGGAACAGTCATCTCAACGCATCTCCTAAAGACGCCCTCAATCGCAAAACGCATCGGCCCAGTTGTTCTCATCGACCCGGTTTCAATACTACTGCATCTCCCAGATGTAGCATACAATTTCACACGCAGACAGCCCAAACACGCCAACGAGTACCAGCTGTATTATTTTGCGAGCATGGATATGGGCGTTAGTCACACACTGAGCCGGCACTTCTTCTGGAACGAGAATGTGCTGTGGAAGAAAGATTTAGGGGGTAGAAAGATGACGGCTAGTCTCAGCGGCAGGGACCTAATCGTCGATACGGAAGCCGTGGGTAGATATCTCAGCGACGCGCCCAAGCCCGTGCTGGCGAATGGCTACATCGACCACCCTCCAGTGCCGACAGACGTCGAAGAAGTCGAGGATTCAACTGTACGCATGAGAGATGGAGAAGTCGCGGATGAAGATCCGCTGGAGGAAGAGTGGAAATATAGACCTTGGCGAGGTAGCGGGATTGATGTTCTGTGGTTTAAAGACCTGGATCATGCGCAGGTTTTTGATGCGCCTTCGTCGAGGAGGAGAGTCATTAACGCTATTCGGACGTACTGCGAAGACGAATGAGAAGAGAAGACATATAGATGAACGAGATACTGGGCCCCGGGTTGCGGAAGCCGGGCACTACTTCTAGTGAAGTCCCAAAGACATCAAGTCTGGATATGTATGGGACTGTGAAGATTCTGAAGAACTAGAAGTATTTAGAAAGGTTAGTGTACCAGACGAGTGTTAGGAGATTTCGTTCTCACAACACAGTACTCGAGTAACTGAACCGCAATATGGCATGCGAGTCCTAGAAAAATTATACAAATCTCACACGCATTTGCCTCTTCAAATTTCTCTACTCTCAAGTTTTTATAGATTGTTGTGTTTCTTCAGACCGAAATGCCACCTACTACCAGCAACACATCCTTCCTTCACGCCATGGCTGAAAATACATCCACACCCACAGACGTAAGTCACCTGTCTCTCTCACTTCCCCTTCCACTCTAACACACAGCTAGACAGCCAAAATTGTTTCGATAATCGTATTCGCAGTTCTTGGATGGTTTGTCATATGTGTTACGCTGGGTACCTGTATTTGGGCGCTGAATGAAAAAGCCGACAAAAAGGTGCGTAAAAATATGCCTGTGCCAAGTTTTCGGATATAGAATTCGGGAGCATCCTTAAGGTTATTATAGCGTTACAAGCTGACTTGTGATTCAGAGGAAGGGAAGGGAGATGGTAGAGGAGGGGATTGTGGAGGGGAGTTTAGTGGGGGAGGGGTGAAGAGGGGGGTTGTTCTTTGACGAGAGTATTGGGGCGAGAGGGCAATCGATGGATACATGGGTAAATGGTGGAAGGATTTAATGTCATGTTGAAGAAAGATGGAAAATCTGGGTTGGGCTGCTCAGAAAGACTCGTGCCGATTCGAGGAGGTGAGACACTGCATCAAAGGCAGGGAAAAGGAAGTGTACTGGTTTGGAGAAAGCGAAACCCTAGTTATCTTTGGGGTGAATATTCAAGCTCTGATTACCTTTACTGAACATCAAATAACATCATTACTGTGAAGAATGAGTATCGCTATCTGCATCTTGTGTTTTTTGGAGGCCCAGAGTCGGTTAAAACTCGGTCTTGCATGCCTCGGAAGCTTAACAGTCGTATTTAATGAGATAAGGCAATTTTTGCTTAACTTCGGACTCCTGGTGTAGTGGTTATCACGCTTCCTTTACAGCTCACGCTGATGCTCGATCGGAATAGGTCGCAAGTTCGATCCTTGCGGAGTTGTGAGTAACTCCAGAAACCTTTCGAAATAGGACTATACTAACTCCCCACTGTAGCAGCATAAAAAAAAAAATATCGTTTACAACGATTCAAATTTTTGTAATTTTTTTCCCGGTTGTCTAAATTCCAACTAACCCCTCCTCTGCCCTCTCCCTTCCCCCCTTTTCTTCTTCGCCCACATTTTGACGACAACCGTCCACTTCAATTCCCACAGTGTCCAGTGCATTTCACTTTTGTCACCATTCATTACTTTTTGCTCATTTTTTCACTTTTGGAGATTTTCAATTTTTTAATTCTGGGACTTGCTGAACCGATTTTCAGGTGCGTTTGGAAGATGTGGCCCGGACAATTTGATTTTTATTTTTTTTATTTTTGGTCTTGTCGGGATTGTCGGACACGAAGAGGGGAAGATGGTGGGGTGGTGGGGTAATTATAGCTTGAAGGTCATGTCCACCACTGTAGGTACAGCTCCTTTGGAACGAATAATAATAAACTTCGTAGCTATGGTTTTTGCTTTCCTAGCTAACATATAACTGAACAGAAATGACTTCAAATTAAATCATGGCCCGGCAGCTTGTATAGATAGATGTTTCTGGGTCCCGTATGCTTTGAAACTCGCTTAGCGAGCCCGACTCTTTCTTTATCTAATCACTTACTTAGGCCCGCGGTGGACGATATCCTTCCTCCTACGCGTCTAACCAGCTTCCATACCGCAAAGATATTTTCCCAAACCAAACGATTTCAACAAGACGCTCTTTTATTATCTCACACGTTGTGGAACTTTTAAAACTGTCCCAAATCACAGGTCTTAAATATCCGGTGTCGCTTTTCGCCAGGCCAGCTCCATTTCGCCATGGACTTCAAAGGCTCATCGCCCTTCCCTGAGGGGGTTATTTCCTTCCTGGATACGGATCTCTATAAGCTCACTATGCAATGCGCCGTCCTGAAGTATTTTTCAGATGTCAAGGTGACATACGCTTTCCACAACAGAACCCCAGAAAAGAAGCTCTCCCGAGCTGCCTTTCGCTGGCTTCAGACCCAAATTAATAGTACGTTTTACACCCAGCCTCGTGGAAACAGTTACACTGACCGTTAGAATAGAGCTTGGCAACATCGCACTCTCCAACGACGAGCTTCGATTCCTGCAGAACACTTGCACCTACCTAAACAAACCTTATCTCGACTTCCTCAAAGAATTCCGCCTGAATCCCCGCGAGCAAATCGAAGCGTCTTTCACGCCAGAAAATGACACCGGAAGCGACGACGATATTGGCGAATTCTGCCTTACGGTCAAGGGCCTCTGGGTGGACACCATTCTCTACGAAATCCCTCTCCTAGCTCTGACCAGCGAGGCATACTTCCGATACATGGATACAGACTGGACATATGATGGACAAGAAGACAAGGCATACGCCAAGGGAATGCGCCTTCTCGAGGCTGGCTGTGTTGTTTCGGAGTTTGGGACCAGAAGACGGAGAGACTACCACACACAAGCACTTGTATTTCGGGGCTTAACCCGGGCGAAGAAGGAGGGCGAGAAGACTGGTCTGCCGGGCTCGATATCTGGAACCAGCAATGTTCATTTGGCTATGAGATTCGGCATCCCGCCAATTGGTACAGTCGCACACGAGTGGTTCATGGGAGTCGCGGCGCTCAGTGGGGATTACAAGACGGCTACGCTGAAGGCGTTGAGCTACTGGGTTGACTGTTTTGGAGAGGGCGTTTTGGGTATTGCGCTCACGGATACCTTTGGCACACCGGTATTCTTGGATTCATTCAAACAACCTATAACCCGCGTTGAGACCTCGAAACCTGGTGCCTTCTCGGAAGACGCGCAGACGTCCGCAGCCCCTTCAGACAAGCCATTGGATGTGACGGATGGAAAGGCAAAGACTTTCGCGGCCGTCTTCAGCGGCGTACGACAAGATTCGGGCGATCCAGCGAATTTCGTAAAGATGATGCGGGACTTTTACGACAAGGAAGGGATTAAGGACAAGAAGACTATTGTGTTTTCGGACTCATTAAACATCGAGCTTTGTATCGAGTATAAGAAGATTTCCGACGACGCAGGCTTCAATACGACCTTTGGGGTTGGCACATTCTTCACGAACGACTTCGTCCACAAGAGTACAGGCACCAAATCCACTCCTCTCAACATTGTCATCAAACTCGGCTCTGCTTCAGGAAACCCAGCCATCAAGATTAGTGATAACGTGGGTAAGAATACTGGTGACAAGGACACTGTCGAGAAAGTGAAGAAGGAGCTGGGCTACGTCGAGAGGGATTGGAAGGGTGGTGATGAGGCTCGGAGATGGGGAACAGATGGTGAGCAGGAGAAGAAATGATTATTTATAATCGATTTTGGATATTTGGAAGCATGAATTGGCGTTTGATGGGTGCAGCAAGCTGCTAGGCGTTGTCGAAAATACATCTTAGATGGCTGGCGGATTGTTGAAAGCCACAACGAATACCAGACCCTACATTTTTAGAATCAGAGAATCAGAGGACCAGAACTCTTTCCTCTCTCATCATCGCTTTGAGTTCTGTTCAAGGTAAACATGCTGGATTATGGTTGCCAATTGTTAGGGCGATGTTCCGAGGCCCGTCGGGTAGATCCCACCCCGCAAAAGGATCAAGCTACCCCACATTCTCACTCCATTCAGGTATTGTCCTGTACTGGCACATTATTACTGACTTTTTATCATACTAACAAGAAATCATAATTTACTTAGAACACACTACATCATGGCACCCAATCCATCCCACGGAGCAATGTCATTTGCTCTACCTCCAGATCTCAAGCAATACATATCCGAAATCGACACCTTCATCGCCGCCAAAATCGCACCTCTTCAAGCCTCCAACGACAACGAGCGTTTCTTCGACCACAGACGAGAACATGCGCGAACAGACTGGGAAAACCAAGGCTCATACCCCAAAACCCCATCCAGTTCGTTTCAATCAACTAACAATCTCCAGGCCTTCCACGTGACGACTGGGAAGACCTTCTAGCTGAAGCCCGCCGGCTTGCTGATGACGCTGGCTTCTATCGGTTTTGCTTGCCAGAGGAGTTTGGGGGCAAGAATGGGGGGAATTTGTGGATGGCTGCTATTAGGATGCACCTTGCGAAAAAGGGGTTGGGGCTGTTTAATGATTTGCAGAATGAGCATAGTGTTGTGGGGAATTTTCCGGATATCTTGATGGTTAAGGAGTTTGGCACTGAAGGTGAGGCCCTTAAAACTTTCAAGTCATAGGCATAAAGCTTACTGAAAGCAAATCAGAGCAGAAAAAAGAGTTCATCGGCGGAAGGCTCTCATCAACGAGATCCTTCACCTTCGGCCTGACGGAACCCAACCACGGATCAGACGCCACGCACATGTTCACGCACGCCGAGCAAACCACCAAAGACGGAGTCGACGGCTGGCTCATCAACGGCGCAAAGATGTGGATCAGCGGCATGCACCGCGCAACGCACTGCCTAACCTTCGCCCGAACACACGGCAAACCCGGCGACGCCCTCGGCATCACCGCCTTCTTCGTCCCGCGCTCAACCCCCGGCTTCAGAATAGAATCCTACGAATGGACCTTCAACATGCCCACCGACCACGCCTCGCTCACCTTCACCGACGTCTTCGTGCCCTCCTCCGCTGTCCTGGGAAAAGCCGGCCACGGCTTGCCCATCGCGCAGACGTTCGTGCATGAGAATCGGCTTCGGCAGGCGGCGAGTAGTCTTGGGGCGGCGGAGTATTGTATTGAGCAAAGTGTGAAGTATGCGAGGGAACGCAGGCCGTTTGGAAAGGAGTTGTCGACAAACCAGGCGGTACAGTTTCCGCTGGTGGAGTTGGCGACGCAGGTCGAGATGTTGAGGTTGTTGATTTTGAAGACGGCGAGTGAGATGGATGGCATGACGCAGAGGGAGATTGAGCGGGATTTAGGGGATAAGGTGTCGATGTGTAATGTAAGTGGTGCTGCCTGGGGCTCGGTATGTTTCTGATGAGTGTAGTATTGGGGGAATCGTTTGTGTACGCAGGCTGCGGATCGTGCGATCCAGGTTCATGGTAAGTCTTGATACTGTTTTGCGCGTTGATACTCACATTTTGTAGGTGGGATTGGTTACTCGAGGCATAAGCAGTAAGTGACTCGTCGTCTTTGCCAAATTCTGGTTGCTGACCATGGAACTAGGTTTGAACATATCTACAGACATCATCGTAAGTACAAAAGTCTCTGTTTGAAACATCATTCTCACTTTGGTCAGGACGTTATCGAATCACGGAGGGCAGTGAAGAGATCCAGATGCGAAAGGTGGCGGCTTATCTGTTTGGATATGTTGGGCCTAGAAAGGCGGAACTATCGAAGCTTTAGGTATCGCAAGAAGGCGTTTAGCATGGCGTAGTATACAAAGATTGTAAGCTTACATGCATACTATGCGTTGTTACCTGGTGCCGGTCAAAGGTTACCAACACCTGCAAACACCGCAAATTCTGCCCAGCCAGCCAACGCATCGGTTGGAACTCAGTTGGTTGTAATCATCCCCTCCTTTTTACCCCTCTTCCATCTATCTCCTCATACTTCTGATCCACATACTTCCAGCAAGACAACGACATAGTTTCAATCCCTTTCAGACTCTGAAGATGCCCACCCAAGCCTACTTTGACAAGTACCCACCATTTCCCAGTACCCTACCAGTTGCAAAAGTCCCTCTGATTTCATTCTCGAAGCTCCAAAGAAACGACAAAAACGAGTCCGATGCTCTTTTCCACTCTTGTCGAACACTAGGATTCTTCCTTCTTGACCTCAAGAACAGCACCGAAGGCGAGGCATTCCTCAAGAAAGCAGAGAAAATGTTCGATATGACCGAGGGCGTCAACGCCTTGCCCCAAGACGAGCTGGCGAAGTACGCGTATCAACCACCAGCGAGTCTATTTGGGTATGTACCCCTCTCTCTCGCCCACGTTTTTGGTGCTCCTGATTGAATCATACAGGTATAAAGTCGCAGGAAACTTGAAAATGGAAGATGGGACGCCTGATAGAATTGAGTTCTACAACGTCGGGAGGGATGACATACTTGGTGTCTCGGAGCCACTGCGTAACCCGGAGTATATTGAGATGCATAGGGATGATATCAGGGCTTATATGGAACAAGCACACTCTGTTGTTGAGCTTATCTGTGATCATTTGGATGCACAGCTTCATCTTGCGCCCGGAACACTTGCTAAATTTCAGTCAATAGACAGACCGTCGGGTACGCATCTCCGCATGCTCAGATGCCCCGCTCAAGTAAGTGACTTTCAGAAAGGAACTGTTAGACTGCTCTAGAAATACTTATCAGTTTCCCCTCAACAGCCGCCAGACGACCAAAGAACCAGTCTCCTCGGCCACACAGACATCGGCTCCCTAACCATTCTCTTCAACATAACCGGCGGCCTCCAACTCCTAAACCCCTCCACCTCTCGCTGGGAATGGGTCAAGCCGCAGCCCAACTGCGCCATCATCAACCTGGGCGACGCCATGGTCGAATGGACCGCCGGCATCCTGCGCAGTAACATGCACCGCGTTGCGTTTGCGCCGGGAGAGCAGGGGCGCATGCCGAGATACAGCCTTGCGTATCTTGTGAGGCCGGAAGCGGGGGCGCCGATGAAGAGGCTTGCGGGTGGTGGGAGCTTGATACCGGGGTTGGAGGAGGGGGAGGAGGAGAATGGGTTGACGGCGGGGGAGTGGGAGGTTAAGAAGGCGGTGGCTATTAGGGAGGGGA
>QGMK01001156.1:0-12555 GCA_007825345.1 Lachnellula suecica
AAAGGAGGGTAGGAGTTGCCGAAGACGGGGAGGCGGTGGCAGCGGGAGTGGCAGTTGTGAAGCCTTGGAGATTCGTATTTGAGGCTGACAAACGCAGAAAGGCTGGATGAGCTGAAGCTGGAATCTGACGATGGCGGTTGGCTTTATGAGCGATGGTCACGGGAGTTGGATGCGATGTTGAGGCGTTTGATGACTCCCAGTGGTGCTTCGAGCCTGAACACCATGACTCCCAGCCTTGGATCTGAGCCACCCGTTTGCATTGCGGGAGTGCAGCATTCAATTATCCGTCGGGCAAATATTCGATTATTTTTATTTTATTATATTTTTATTATTTTCAGTATTTTTATTATTTTTAATAATTTTGCATCATCATCACTCATTTTTCGTCTCTCCCATGTGCGCGCCGATGCAGGGTCCGGAATATCTCTCGCCAAAGAGGCGCCCTCTGACGACATACGTGTTGATACTCCTCAACACTTCCCCTATTTTCTTGATTTTGTATTCAGTTATTACATACTCTCTCCATTCTCCACCAAGCTTTGTGGCCAGCTGGGCGTAATTTGTGTGAGCTACCAGACTGCTGGCATCCCGTGGCTTGCAGGGAGCCGTGCTGGCAGTAACGATCAGCAGGGGCCTCAAGCAGGTGAGGAGTCTAGACGAGCATAGACCTTTGCACGTGTAATAAGGGAGAGGACATATTACATTTCTTTGCATTATTGCGTTCGATTTCTCAATGTTGTCACCAATTTTGAGGTTACCAGTATTACATTTACGGGTAAAGTCTTTTCTTTTTACGTGGTGCAACCTCCTCCCCTCCTCCCCGAGGACAACGCTGTCCCGACAGCCGGAATTGAGATTACGAGGTGTGACGAGATCTTCCCAAATACCTGGAACCTACCTAGCATAGGGGAATATTGATTTCTTACCCTTGTCGGAGCTGCCTCCGGACGATTGGTACGACCGTCTGAATGCTAAGCGATGATGAGCTGCGGCTCGGCGAGCTACAGATTGAGGAGGTACCTCCGAATTGTGCAGTTGGATGTGTATCTTGTGGAAATCCCATGGAGCGAAATCAGGGAATTTTTTGATTTGGGATCCTGCAACCGGCTGCAAGGGGATTCAATTCGCTCACGCTCCTCGGCTGGCAATATCATGCCGTTCAATTTCAGGGGAAGATTACCTTGGTGGAGAAGTCTACGAGTCCAGTGCCTCAGCCACCAAGACTGATAACATCGAAACCATCAGGCCCCGGAATCCGGTCAATGCAATCTCGTTGCATGTGGTTTCAAGGTAGCACGGGAAACTGGCTCTAAGGTTCAGTTGCCTTGGGAGACCCATGACAAGTTCCCACTACTAATGTTACCATAGCTCAACAGGTATACAGTTGACGTCCGATCATATTGCCAATGGCTTGTACCAATATCCAGTGCATCGGTATTGACGGTACACCCTTGGCACCAAGCCATGTGTTTCCAGCGAAACTCCCATGGGGAACGTCCTGTACGACTCAGGGTCTTCTCTTGTCTTGAGAGTGTTTACGACCAGTCGTCACGAGTATGCCACCAGAAGTCACCAAGGTGTCCAGTTGACTCGCGATCATATTGCCAATGCTCTGTACCAGTATCCAGTGCATCGGTATTGATGGTACGCCCTTGGCACCAAGCCATGTGTTTCCGGCGAGGCTACCACGGAGAACGGCCAAGAAGCCACGATAATGCCCCCTGATCAATTCAGAAGAAATCTCCGTGGGGTGGTGCACCGTTTCTGCGTTTTACCGTGTTGTACGTTCCCTTGACTATCGGTCCGATGTCTGAGGTTGTTCATTTACTTCTTGATGCGCCATTCTTTTCTTCAGTACGTACATTGACTAATGAAATAATAATTTATCAGCTGAACAATTTGTTTTATTCGGGAGTCACAGACTAAAGGGGACATCTATTGAGGAGGGACACGGGTCGAACGCTCCAGTGGAGTGTTGTTTTGAACTACAAAGTAGAAGTAGCTTGTAGACTTCACTTGAAGGATTATGACTTGGCCGAAATCCTATGTTAAATTGACGAAACTGCGATAATATTTCATAGACTATCGTCAATCATCAAACTTCAAATCGCAGAAGGAAGGTGCTCTTGGGATTGGTGGGTACGGCAGGGTGTTTTGGGAAAGAAGCACCCAAGTCAAGCTGCCTCCCAACACATTTATGTGAGGAAGGCAGGACTGAGGACACGGTTCGACTTGTCTCCCTAGGTCCTGTAGATGACATGTACCTATATCTGTGCATGTGCTGGTTCATTTTTATTCAAGTCTTGCTTTCTCCTATAACATATCGCAATGCATTGATATTTTTATTGCAAGGTTGAAGACACCCTACTAAATCCGTAAACTCTGACGAAATCAAAGCCCAAATGATGCATTCAATCAAAAGCACAATGCCGATTCCCAAACAAGTTTTTTGGTAAGTCAGACAAGCTGCCCAACAAACGGCTGGGCTTTCTCGAGGTAGTGAAGTTGTTTCGTAGTCCAGCCGAACGCATCACTCGGGGGCCGCTAAATTCGCCGTCTTGTAAGACGTTAGAAAATCACCGATTTGAAACGGACTTAGGCTGATGGGGCAATCTTCGACTGTTTTGCGAATGAGCTTAAGTATTCCATCATGTATTTACCTTTCTCATAAAGGAATAGGCGTAGTAGTTGAAGTGTTTGTTATTTTGGCGCAAAATTTCATTGATGGGCGCTCTGCAGAAGAGAGAAGAAGTACCGGACTTCCGATTCATTGTTGTTTCAAGATTTTGTTCAAATAATTTTTAGTGTGTGAAATATTAGATTGACGGCGTAAAGGAGGGTTCAGTAGAGGAAGTCTGCTTGAAGGTTTTTCCTCTGAAGCGGGATCAAAGGAGGGGAGGGCGAAGGCTCGTCAATTCTTCAATATCGAAGCTAAATACACTAGATGTATATCGACTGCTATTGCTAAAGGAGGGGTATCTAGAGAGCGGACAAGTTCTGAGTGCGGTACTTCTTCCCAATTGTTATTTCTCGGGGTGAGACGCTCCCTTTGCGGCTGGTTTGATGCAGCTCGAAGCATGAAATATCGTCGAAGTAAGATTATACAGTGATGTTAAGACTTTCTGAGTACGTGCTACAAACATACGCCAAGGTCTAAGCTAGGCAACAAGATTTGACCTCGATCTCATGCCGAGAAAGTACGCAGAGGTTGGCCAAAAACCTTGATAAATTTTTGTTCCAATGGAACAGTGATGACACATCACTTTCTTTCATACCACGAACAACTATATACAGTAGAACTAGAAAACATCGACACATATCTGTGAGATTTGGTTCCCCCTGGACAGAAACTCGAACTTTAGGTCCATCGAATACATCTTTTCAATATTCCATATTCCCACCACTCATCCTCAAGCTCCAACGGCGCTTATCCCTTCCACACAGCCGGGCCCGGGAAAGTATACGTAGTTGGCTATCTCTGATCAGCATCAACTACCTCAGAATAGTCAGGGCACTTACAACAGGATAGTAGATATTAATCATCAACCCCGGATCCGTCGCCTTATAAGCACCCGGAAATGCCACCAACGGCCCCGGAGTACCAGACCCTCCCCCAGTAACAGTGATCTGCGCGCAAGAGATATAGAACTGCGCACCCCCAGCAGCAGTAGCTGTGTGAAGCGCAATGTGCTCCACGCGGAAGAGGTAATCGCCTGCAGGCGTGGATGGCGGGATGGTGAAGGAGACGGTTGTTGCGCCTATCGACCACCGCCATCAGCATTCGCAAACCAGGAAACTCAGTAAAAGAGAAGCAACATACCATTGCTAGGCCACGTCAACGCACTACCCCCAAACACAGGCCCCTGCTCGTAAATCTTGAACCACACAGCCCCGCTTCCGTCGAAAGTCGCCGCTGTCTGGCCGGCGGGGACTTTGGCCATGTATGCCTGGAGCGGACCGGGGTGGTAGATATCTGGCGCTGCTGTAAAGCCCACTGTTGAGCCTGCTGCTACGGACATGGTGGATACTGATTTGGTGGAGGCGCCGACGTTGCAGCGGATGTCGGTGGAGGTGACGTCCGTGACCGGGTCGTTGGTTTGGTAGCCGGTCCATTGACGCACGTATTGCCATTGGGTTGTGGTGGTTCCTCCTGCGATGAGGGAGGGGAAGGTGTACTGGGAAGTGATGTTAGTGTGGTGAGGTGGAGAATGGGAGGGAGTGATCAAGGGATATGCAGGACGAAATATGAAAGCGGGAATTGATGATCCTGGGTGACTTACATGGGCTTGCACCGCAGCCACAAGGGCGAGAATAGAAGCGAGAGACTTCATGGTGTATATACAAAAAGGGGATCAAAGAACGGAATGATAGAAGAAAATGGAGGAATCCTGCGACAATATATACCCCTCAAAAGTCGACGCTATACGGATATCACGGCGAGATACTAGTTCCACCAGTTCCCCAACACCACTTCCATGTTTTTTATAACAGCCAAATTGAATAGTGCCATACCTGCCGCATTGAGAACCTCCGTCTCCCAGTGAGGGTTCTTCGATAGGACACAACGCACCCCAGATTCTGAAGCCCGCCCCACACTTCCCCAGGTTGAGGCCCGATTTAATCTATCTGGGTAAGCAGATGATCTTGAATCGTAAGTCTTTGGTGTCGCTTAACTGTTAAGGTTTTGTTTCCAATATGGGGATTGCGGCTAATGTGGTGGAGGCCCGGCATCCGCTTAATGAAGCTTTAGCCATAGCAATATCCGGCACGTGTTTCGTGGTGACTGAAGGCGGTATTGGGAATCCGGCATGGCTTGGCTGCTTCCATTGCTTCGAGTGCCGTATAATGGGGGGTTGGTGGGGTATGTCGGCGTTGCTGGGTGCGCCTCTCGAAAGCTTGTCTCTCCTTTTGGCCGCAAAGAAATTTCAACACTATCGAAGTAGATGGTAAAACTCTGGTAATGACGTTACGCGAGCCTGCCAACTGATCGTACATGGTTCTAAGATTTGAGCTGGCGCTAGACAAACACATTACTGTTCGTTTCAAATGTCTCACAAATTACCCATCACCATAGGTTAGGTAGGAGGTTTTCCGTAAGACTCTTCCTACTCACTACTCCGATATCGAAGATACTCAGCTAACTTCTGCAGCTACCAGATTTCTGTCGGCAAGTCTCCTAGTGAAGGGGCTCAAACGTGAAGTCAGGCCAGTGAGCCAGGCGCCAGATTAAGATGTGTTCAGACGATTGTGAAAGTGGTAAGCGGCAACTCTAACATAGCTTGCTCAAGCCTATGCATAGCCATATCGTAGCTCTTGTGATGAATATCAAATTTTTCGCGGGTCGCATCAAGGTCTGTTGGAACAGGTGTAAATGTACTTTTATGGGGCCGGAGTTCACCTTTTCCAATTCGCTCGAAAACGTTTGTTGTTTGATGCCTTCTCAAAATCAGGGCCGAAAATCCGGTGGAACGAACGCCTAGCGGGAGAACAAAGACCTCGGACCCAGAAGACACATGGTGTTCTCCTGGAGCATAGAGTGCGTAATCTGGGCTTTCGTAACAGGCTGAGAGAAGGTTGGAAGCAGCGCTGCTGGAATCCAGTCCCAGCTGATAGTTCATGGGACCCATTTTCACATTATCGCTTTCGGAAGAAACAACACTACCCGGAGCGCGCTGGCCTGAATCAATAACAGAATAGCTTAGGGTAGCTCTTATCAACGGAGATGAGAGGGTGATGCTAGCACCAGAGGCCTCACCGGTACAAGTTGAGCCAATACTGGGATAATGTATGCTCACCACTGTTAGTGACTTCAAAGCCCGGTGTTCGCTTTGAGTCCAGTGTACGGGTGAAGCAGTAGACGCCCAAGACCAAGTCGGTGCTCTTGGCTTGCCCGCTCTCCCAATGGAACAACTATATTCATTGTTGATCCAACCTAGATCACCGAGTAAGGTGTTCTCCCATAGCCCAGCCATGTACTGATCATCTACCCTCAATATCTCCATTTTTCGTGCGAGTGCTGACAAGGCTAGGAGTTTGTCTGATTGGAATGTGAGTTGCGAATTTGTATAATCGAAGACCGTCCGGTGCCAAAGTCTAGTAAGATCCTTCCCGAAGTTTGCTTATGGTTTGGAGTAAAAATCGACAGTGTCCCATTTCGTATCGGACTCGTATACCACATCGCTTGGCGCCGAAGACTCGCTTCTCCTTTCCCTTCGACACTCCCAAAAAACCTCTTGGTTGCTGAAATGTAGAATACGGCGAGAAAGTCGTCGCTCTTGATAGATCCAATCTCTGTTCAGTATAGGCCATTGCCGGTGTCGATATCTCTGAAGGCGAAAAGGGATTCGTTGGTACCCTGGATTGATGGGAGGCTCCTTTCGGAAATAAAGTCTGACGATAGGACGTGGTGAGCCAAATATCTAGGATCAGTCTTCGTAAAGCAGCCGCCATAACTGTCCAAAGACTTGGTTGCAGCTACCGTCAAGAATGCATGTTCGTAGACATCTGCCATCTTGGCAGCTTCGTGCTTCCAGTCACATATGTCGTCCTGGATGATGCACAGAGAATCGATCCAAAGAAAATCGATGTTCAGACGGCGACATATGCGCACTGCATCTTGAAAAGTTCTCGATAGCTCGTCCCACGGTATCTCAATTTTGAATTTCGCTAATGGAAGTTTCGTGGTTTTGATGATAGATGCCCCAGAGCCCCAAGAGTGACTTAAACAGGCATATCGACCGCCCCCTAGGATTTCTTCTCGAAGTTTGACTTGATCAGATCGTAAATCTAAGATTCGGGAAGGATAGGGACTCTTGCGGACGAGGTTGCAGCTATGGTGTTCAGATGAACATTCGTGTATCCATCTTTTGATAGTATCAAAAGTCCCAGGTGATGATGTATGTCCTGGAAGCAAAAATCGGACTGGGAGTTCCGATACTGGGTGTGAGAGATTATGGCCTGTATTTTAATATTATCAGCAAGTGAATGGATTATATCGTGTGATCATGACTCAATGGGAACAGATGGAGATTGACATAAAGAATGAACTAAAGAGGATCCAAAAGGAAGAATTGACGCAGCCAAACCTTGCAGGGATTTCGAAACCAAAGAACCGGCGCAATTCTGAAGGTACTGATTGCTTACTTGTATGGATTTTGAAGGTCTGGAAACCTGGGTTTCTCCCCCCCAATATCGATGATATTCACGCCATAAAGACCAAATGAAATGGCAATGTTACCGCCACTATCAGACGAGAACGTTTTGATGAGCTGAAGGATAAAAGAGCACCCAGGGCAATCTAATTGACCGTTCAAATCAAACGTCTCAAGCGTTTCAGGTGAACTCTCAGCGGTGTCCCAGTTCTCAAAAATATGTCTGATGGCTTCCGGTTCACACAGCAAGCAATAAGGACAGAAGTCATGTTGATTGAGGGGCATTTACAAGCCCGCCGACGAGCAATGGTAGTCATGTGGATTGGGTTCCCGTTGTAAGTTGCGTACGGCTTACGATATGGGCGATGAAGGCTGTATCCGATACCTTGAGACGGATTGGCGCTGGATTTTGGGGTGTGAAGGGACTTAAAAGCGTGAAGCCTTGTTTTCCGCTGCGCCTCCAACACAAAACCTGCTCTGATTGGTAGGCTTTGTGGGATACAAATTTTGAGGCTCGGCAGCTGGACCAAAGTGCCTTCTACTTCTTTCGACCAAGATAATCTGAAGGTTAGCAGATACTTCGGTGCGCATATTGAAATACTGACATTCTTAGAAGTGAGGGTGAAAGCAAGTACCTAACACATATTACCTCGCAACGTTCGAAGCTCACGGAAGCTGTAGCGCAAGATACTGTGTGGGTCTGACCTGGTATTATTCGACATTAAAATACACCAACCTTACACAATGCTCTCGTATACGAGAGACAAGTTCGCATGAGCCATGCTGTAGCGCACTTCAATTATCTCTCTTTGAGACTCGACCAGACCGACGCCTGCCTTCTCTTGGTGCTTCTTCTGGCTTCACTTTGCTAGCCTTTACCTTCGGAGCTGGCCTGGCCTTTTTGGATCTTCCTTTGGGTGCCTTAGCCTCAGGATCTTCCCCCTTGGGTTCGATAGTCTCATCGTCCTCGTCGTCATCGCTGACCTCCTCTTTGATTGTCTTCCTCTTCTTCGATACATTTGCCTTTGGCCTCTTGGTATTCTTGCTGCCGGCATCTTCATCATCAATTATTTTCACCCCTGCAGCAACCGCTCCGGTCTTCTTCTGAACGCTCGGCACAACACAGCTCGTTCTACCACCGACGGTGATATGGATAATCGGGTCACCGTTTGGCAAAGTTGTAGGAGCATCCTTTTTTCCTTTCCCCCATCGGTGTTTGAAGAGCCAATCGTCCGGGAATTTGCTCGAGTCTGCTAAGTGATCTACGGCCGTTTGACAGACGAACATGAGGGATTTGTGAAGTTGTTTGATCTGCTCTGAGGTGAACGTGTCGCTGTATTGTTCCGGGTGGAGCTTGGCGTGGTATAGAATCTCGTCACTGTATAAGTTAGCTCACATGATTTCTGAAATGTAAAAGCTAGAAGGTCCTCACCCAACCCAATTACCGATCCCACTGATATTTGCTTGATTTAGTAAGAGCGCTTTTACGGGAACATGCTTGCTCTTCATCTTCTGCTCTAGCCATTCCTCGGTCAAAACATCCTTGTCAAGGACCGGATCGGGGCCATTTTCCTTCAGAGGGGTGGTATTCTTGATGTCCTTCGCTGCACAATGAACCAATCGTACTCGGCCAAATCTTCGAGCATCTCTAAAAGCAGCTTCGACTTTTGGCTTGCTATCAGTCTCCAATGTAAACTTCCAGTATTCGGGCGGCCATTCTTCTTCTGACTCATCCTTTTCTCTGGAACGATAATGGCTCGTAGGTTCGCCTCGAACATACACCCAGCCTATATATGTCAGCACCGTGACAAAACGTGACCGAGCTGGAGCAGCTATACGCACCTGTCATTCCAAGATGCATCACTGGGTGAGGGGGCGATGACATTATGAGCCTTTTAAAAGATCAGCACGTAAGAAGTGGGCAAGCTGGTACAAAAGACACGTACCAGAAATATTTGCCTTGCTGGCCGGCGTCCAGGACTTTCTTGCCCGTCATAGCTTTCTGGAACTCGCCACCAGTGGTCCCAACTTTGCCAAACACATTGACATCTTCTGGAGCATTGACTACCGAGAGGGTCTTTCCAACGAGGCTCTTTCGAAGGTAGTGAACCACGCGTGCAACTGTATAATGCTATGTCAGCAGTAGTTCTTGTTCCCGGTGACTTGAGTGGGAGACTTACCTTCTGCTATCTCAGGCATATTGTTATTATCTGATGGGGTAGATCTTCAACCCATAAATTACCTGGGTGAACTTAGGAATAGCTTCAATGATGACGCTCTCGAAAGAAGAGCGAAGCTGACACGAGATAACGTGATAGCGTGCTTTGTGCTTAGTCACGATAACGGCCAATCACTTTCCGGCAAATCTGCCTCGGCCCCACGGATATCAGCCTTCTGAACATCGTCCTTGTATCACAAGCCGAATCACAAGCCGGCCTTGTATATTCCTACAAAACCTACACATATCTGCATCCTTCAACCTCATAACTGTCTCTATATCGTATCAAAATTGTCAGTTCTGCTACCTACCGCCAACATGGTTGCCGACTCCCTCGTCTACCACCCCTCCGTGGCCCACTACCTCAAATTCGTTGCGACAACCGTCGGCCGCGACAAGCTCCTCCGAACCCTCCAATACTTCTCCCGATTCTACGCCTGGTACCTCTTCCGCACAAATGGCAGCCCCAGCGAGATTGCACCCTTCGAGGCCATCAAGAAGCAGTTCGGTCTTGCCCGCAAAATAATGAGGGTGGGCAAGAATGTGGAGCACTTCAAGGCCGCTGCTATGGCGGCCGATAGCAAGAGTTTGGACCCGGTCATCAAGTACTGCGCTGTGGGTAGACAGCTGGGATATGCCGGATACCTGACCTTTGATGCCGTTACTGTGATTGATGCGGTTGGCATCAGGAAGTTCGAGGGCGCGAAGAGGATGCAGCGGGAAGCGTACAAGTGCTGGGCGACTGGATTGTTCTTCAGCGCTGTGAGCGGGCTATACTCGCTCTACAATTTGAAGCAGCAGGAGTCAAGGATTGATAAGAAGGATGGAGAGGGCGTGGTTGCGTCCAAGCGGATTGAGAAGTATACAATGCCATTCGTCGGAAGTGGTTTGCCTTGCTAACATACTTTCAGGGAGCGTGCCGCTATCAACCTCCAGCTTCTGTCTGACCTCTGCGATCTTACAGTTCCTACATCCGCGATTGGTCTGGCAAGTTTCGATGATGGCTTTGTTGGTTTGGCGGGGACAGTCAGCAGTTTGATTGGGGTTTACAGCACTTGGAAGAAGACGGCATAAGTAGTTTGACGCGTTGGAATATCATTCAGTTGACGATAATAAGCAAGTTGCGAATTTTGTATGTAGGTGGGAGTTTTCATGTTCGGCAATGTGTTTCAAAAAGTGCTATGATAGGAGGCATAATCTGAACTGCTTTATTTATCCTTAGTGTTTTCTCTTTGGAACTGCATTCATTGGCAGATTTTGACTTCTTCTCCAGAAATTCAAATGAGACTGGGCAATGGAGAGGAGGAGAGGTGTTCCTGCGTTGTTACTTGAAATACTCGCCTTCCAGACCAAGTGCCGGAGAGTGGGATATACAATTGCCTGAGTGAACTACGGAGCGTTGCAGTGCATATTTTGCGTCTGTACCGCCATCAACAGCAAACTGGCCCCACATTCAACACCCAGCAATCCTGCATCACGAAATTTCCATAGATCTTCATGTTTCGCGTGTCAAACCCCCGAGTTTTTGAATTAACCCCATTTTGACAGCGGCCTCCAACCCCGAAGTCCGGGGACTACTCTATAAGTGGGGGTGGCATTCTTACAAAGCCGATCCTTTAGAAGAATTTCAACATTATTTCCTTAAGCTTCTCAAATCCCATTGACTGCTTTTGATTTGCAACTGTGATTATATTTCATGATATCTATTAAATTTTGCCATGCAGACCCCAAATTCCAAGATGGGAGATTCCCCGCTCCATGAGCAAACTCCTACTGACATTTCTGGACAAGGGCAGGCTTGTGCAGCCACTTCCAATGTGCTGCCCCACATCATCCCAGAGCCTCTCTATACGATATACAACCGAAGGGAGAAGCTATTCCTTGTGTGCCTGGGAACTATGGCAACCTTCCTCAGTCCAGTGACGGCCAATATTTACTTCCCCGCCATGAATGTTTTAGCCGAAGATCTCCACGTCTCCTATAATCTAATCAATCTCACCATCACTACTTTCTTAATCTTTCAAGGGCTGGCTCCTACATTCGTCGGCTCATTCTCTGACTCCGTGGGCCGACGACCGGCTTATCTCATCACTTTCGTTATTTACCTTGGAGCCAACCTCGGTCTCGCGCTGCAGAACAGTTATACCGCGCTACTCGTACTACGCTGTCTCCAGAGCGCTGGAAGCAGCGGTACATTAGCCCTGGGCAATGCTTTGGTTTCGGATATCGCCACGTCTTCAGAAAGAGGGACCTATATCGGTTACAGCTCTATGGGAGCACTGCTTGGACAGGTGCTGGGCCCGATAATGGGCGGGCTGCTAAACAAATTCCTAGGATGGCGAGCTATTTTTTGGTTCCTCTTCATCTTCTCCGCCGTTGTCCTGCTCCTATTCCTGGTTTTGCTCCCAGAGACATGCAGAGCAGTAGTAGGCAACGGCTCAATCCCGCCTCAAAAATGGAACATCAGTCTCCTCACCTACCTCAAGCAGCGCTCCCTACTCAAATCAAGCACCGCCCTCCCACCAAGCCCCCCACCTCTCCCCTCCAAACGCCCCAACCTACTCGCATCTCTCAAGATAATATTCTCCAAGCAAGGCTCCCTGCTGCTCCTCTACACCGGCTTCATCTTCTCCGGCTTCTACACCATCACCGCCGCGCTGCCCGCCGCATTCGCCAAGAACTACGGCTTCAACTCGCTCCAAATAGGCCTGTGCTACATCCCCTTCGGCTGCGGCTCGCTGACCTCCGCTATCCTGACCGGGAAGACGGTGGATTGGAACTTCCGGCGGCACGCGCGCATCCTCGGGATCCCTATCACGAAAGGAAGACAGACGTCGATACGGCACTTCCCTATCGAGAAAGCGAGGCTGCAGATTATATTCCCGCTGATGTTTGCTGGCTCTGCGTTCATGGTTGCGTATCAGTGGGTTGTGGAGGCGGGCACGAATCTGGCTGGGCCGTTGATACTGCTGTTCCCGATGGGGTTTTGCATTACTGGGGCTTTCACGGTGCTGAGTGCGCTGATGGTTGATTTGTGGCCGGAGAGTCCGGGCACGGCGACGGCGGCGAGTAATCTGGTGAGGTGTTGGATGAGTGCTGGAGTGGTGGCGGGCATAGGGCCGTTGATTGCGGAATGGGGGAATGGGGTGACGGGCGTGCTGATTGCGGGGGGTTTGGGTCGGGTGT
>QGMK01001157.1:0-12540 GCA_007825345.1 Lachnellula suecica
CCATTCCTCAAATTCTACACCTCCCCCAACCAACTAACCGCAGCCGAAAAGCAAGACCTAGCCACCGTCCTCACAGCCCGCTACGCCAAAGCCATGCCCGCATTTTTCGTAGACATTGTTTTCCACGAAGTACATCCCCCTTCTCCCATCATAACCCGTACTAACAAATGTCACGCAGATACCAGAGGACTCCTTCTTCACCGGCGGCAAAAAAACAGACGGGAAATTCGTCAGGCTGAGCATGGAGCACATAGCAGTCAACCTCGCCCAGGAAGGCGAGAAGGGCGAGCAGATGACCAAGACGTTCTTGGGGTTCGTGGGGGAGGTTTTGAGGGAGAGGTTTGAGCATAGGGGTTGGAGGTATGATCTTTTGCTGTGCTTTGAGGGTGTTTGGGAATACTATACTGATAAGTGGGAAGCTGGGAATTTAATATTGTGGACTCGGATAAGAAGTACTGGCGTCTTCAGGGGTTTGAGATGCCGCCGCTTGATAGCGAGGCGATTGAGGTTTGGAAGCGGGAACAGAGGGGGTCGGAATGGAAGGAGGCGGTGTGATTTGGGATGGGAGGTGCTTGGGAAAGAGGGACTGGGCAACATCTCGTTTCGCGGAAAGAGCGAAGGACTTTCGGGAGGGGAACTGAGCAAAAACGAAAGCATAATGATATATTGTTCCAAACCAGAATTATTTGAATATTATGAGGCAGATAAGCTTTTGAAGGGAGATCGACCGTCGATGAGACTTATCTTAATGATAGTAAGCAGAGAGAAACAAATCTTTGCAAGGAGACGTATGCCGTCGTAGTTCAAAAACTTGGGTACAATCGACCATAGTATCGAAAATGGCATGCCAAATCTTTGGAACAGGTTGTGATACCGCATTGATTCTAAAACAAGACCATTTGAATGTTCCATATCAGGTGGGACATTTACATGGTTTTATTTTTGAGTCAATACGGTACGAGATCTTTCTCACATCAAGATAAGCACGAACAAGTCCAAGATTCAAGAGACTTCGAACTTGAATGGCGGCGACGAGGCTTGCTCATCGGTCCTTCTATGACCCCAAAATCACACCATATCTCAACACAAATCTTTACACTTCTTAGCTCAAGCCTCTGGGGTTTCTCCATACTGTACTAGCGATTCATTACCTATCTAGACCGGGGTCTCCAGCTCTGACAGGGCGCTAGAGAACGTCGCACTAATCAAGCTTAGTCTTAAAAGTATTTTTCTTCGCGGGACAAGCCGGTGGTCGGTGGGAGACTGAAGCTCGGGGAAGATGTGGAGGAGCAAACGCCGTCGGGATGAAGCTGGGGGAAGGGGGTGGGTCGGCTTTTGACAGGGATCGGGACAAGCTTCCAGAAGGGCACTAGAAGGACTTTCCCCCAGCCCATTGGGATCTGGGGAAGGCCTAGACCTGGAACTCAGTATCGAAGAAGCTTTGGTCAGTGTTGAAGGGTTTTGCTTGATTTTACGACTGCATGCAAGTCAAGGTGACGCCGATATCATTGGGATTTATTTGCAGGAAGAGGTTGAGAAGAAGAGCCGCGTTTTGAGACGCCACCAGCGCCAATGATCTGGAGGCGTTTCTGTCAATGCTAGTGGCGACGGCGAGTCAGGCTATCTCGCGTGAGGTTTCAAAAGCTTTCGTTTGAAGCAGCCTCGCGGTAGACAGAAAAATCAACAATATTGACACAAGACTGTAATTTGGGACACCTTTAAATGTCCTATAGCGCGTGAGACATTATAAAAGCGTTCTTTTAAATCCGTTTGGCAAAAGAACTATCATTGCCATATGTAATATGCACAAGCTGGCCAGAAGCGCAAGAGGAAGAGTACGTATTGAGTGTCGCTTTTTCGGTGCATCGCGAGGCAGCTTCGTTTCTACAATTGACTCTGCTCTACTCTATATGGATCCAGTACTTGGAAATAACCAACAAAAGTGACTTCCATCAGCAGCTGCCCTGATCTTGGAAAGAAGGACTGCATCCAGACCTCACCACACGCGTCCAAAACGCCTTTGTGGATATCATCAATCTCATATGCAAGGCACGAGGCTCAACCCAGCTCGAGATACCGACATTGTGCCAGGCGAAAAAACCCATCTGGGACTTCTCCGTTTCCCCAAGATCCGTAATAACCCCGAGACATCAAAATCTTTGAGTATGGGGAGAATCTGGAGAAATGTTTAGCCGGCTCCACCAGCGAGAGTTGTTGCGGTGGCTGGGCCCACGAACGCCACTTGCCCTGATCTTGCATTGCGATTGGACGACCTGGATCGATCTGCGCCTCAAGTTCCCTTCTTCGGCGAATTTCTCGGAGAGCCAATCGAGCCTCGAATCCTCGATGCATGGCTATCCAATTAACGCCTGTCCGTCAAAGACCGAACTAGGAGCTAGATGTTGGGGTTTGAGCTCGAGATGCAGTTGCCGAAGCATCGCTCTTCCGCTAAGGCATAAGTAAGGTAAGTCGCTAAGGAATAAGGTAAGTCTTAGCCATTTGGCCACTTCGAGTCCGGGGAGATCTGGGGGAGTCCAGATTCTAGCTCAATTGCCTTTGCTATTGGTCTGGGGTTTTGGACCTGGGGTCTGGAGACAACCTCAAGTGAGTAGAATATTGTATAAAGACATGATAGCTCCCAAATGTAAGTCGAACATCATCAGCATCCTCAGCATCTTCTCTCTATTCACTTGAGATTTCTCGATTCACTTGAGAGCTCAAGGCTTCGATCTTTCCTCCCATTCTTTCTCCATTTCCTCCCCACCACAATATCTCACCACTTCTGAAGATTTTCATATCAACACTTTCGAGATATCTTCACAATGGCAGGAGGAGTTCCACTCGCCGCACCGACGCTCGCGTCCGGTTTCCTCAAAGGAAGGGAACTCATCTTCCCCCTCTCCCTCGTCATCTCCCTCTTCTTCCTCTGGGGCTTCAGCTACGGCCTCCTCGACGTGCTCAACAAGCATTTCCAAACCGTCCTCGACATCACCAAGCTCCAATCCACCGGTCTGCAAGTCGTCTACTTCGGCGGCGGCTACCTGCTCTTTTCCCCCGTCGCCGCCGAGGTCATGAAGCGGAAAGGATACAAGATCGCCATCCTGATGGGCCTCTCCCTCTACTCCCTCGGCGCCATCTTCTTCTGGCCCACCGCCCACTTCAGCACCTACGACAACCGCATCGCCAGCTTCGGTGGCTTCTGCGCCTGCACCCTCGTTATTGCCTGCGGTCTTGCAACCCTCGAGACAGCAGCCAACTCCTACGCCGTCGTCATCGGCGACCCCGCCAGCGCCTCCGCCAGATTGCAGTTCTGCCAGTCCTGGAACGGCGTCGCGTCCTTCATCGGGCCTCTCATCGCCTCCAAGTTTTTCTTCACCGGCAAGAACGCCAACAACCTCACCAACGTGCAGTTCGTCTACCTAGCAGTAGCATGCGCCGGCGCCGCCATCGCCGTGCTGTTCCTCGTCACCAAGCTGCCCGAGGTCTCGGAGGAGATGCTCAACTCGTCGACCACGACCGAGAACTTCGCTACTGACGAATTCGGGAACGAGATCGGACAAGGGCCTTTATACAAGCAGTACAACATGATCTTCGGCTTCATCGCGCAATTCTGCTACGTCGGTGCCCAAGTAACCATCGCGTCCTTCTTCATCAACTACGCGACCGAAAACGCATCTTTCGACTCCGCGCAAGCCTCAAACATGCTGTCCTACGCCCTCATCACCTTCACCGTCGGCCGCTTCTTCGCCACCGCGCTCGCGACCGTCTTCCAGGCCGACTTCCTGCTCATGGTCTACGCCGTCATCGCCATCGCGCTCAACGCCTACGTGTGCGCCGGCCACGGCGTCGCGGCCGTCGCGATCCTGATCGTCATCTTCTTCTTCGAGGCGCCGATGTACCCGACGCTCTTCACGCTCGGCACGGCAAACCTGGGCCGACATACGCGTCGGGGTGCCGGAATTTTAGTGATGGGAGTGTCCGGCGGCGCGGTCTTCCCGCCTATCCAGGGCGCTATTGCCGATTCCGCCGGCACGCGCATCTCGTACGTCGTGCCCCTTGTCGGGTTCGTGTATGTGCTCGGCTACGTAGTCTTCCACTGGATCAGACACGGCAAGCACATTCTGCGCGTCAAGGACGTTGTCGGCGCCAGCTTCCAGACGGGTGCTGTGGGCGGTGTGGTGGAGGAGGTGCATTATGATGGGGATAAGGCGTACAAGGTTGAGGAGGCGGAGCTTTCGCGTTCGTCGTAGATGGCGATGGCGGAGTTTGGGATGAGAGGTGATATGGCGTTCAGGGCTGCTTTTTGTACATATGGGATAGGATATGATAAACGAAACGAAGTTAGATAGATACCAAGTAGAATCGAGAAAGAAAATTATTTCATGAATACCTGCAGTCTGTACTTCCCAACGAGCAACACCGCGTATTCTTACTGGGGACTGAAAACCACCAAGAGTATAAGGTTCCCTTTCCGAATCTCCCACCCTAAAGCCTTTCAGAAAGCATTAAAGTAACTCGAATCGATGAAATTCACCTCCTCCCATCGTAGCGGTGTCGTACATCTTAACTAAGAGCACGAGGTATTACTCCCTGTGCACCCTGCACTTGCACGTTATACTTTCGATATTAAAAACTATAGCCTGTAAAGCATTTTTGGCAAAACAAAATATCTCATTACTTGTGGGACATCCAAATCTGACAGAATGATAGTTCCTTGAAGAATAAATGAAAAACAAAAGAGCTTGGAGGCTAAAGCTTAGAGAGCCTATATATTGAGTAATTCCGCATGCTCTTACAATTTCCGTGGAGTCGAAATTGTTATAATTGAAGAAAGGGACGACCTACGATACCCTCGAAACTCAACAACTCAGCCACTCACAACAGAAATAAATGTTCAAGAAACTTCTTGATAAGTGCTCAAAGATATATCTATTGATGATACAGCTATCTGTGCTAGATAAGCCAGTTAAGCAAGCTACCGTGCCATTGTGCCATTTACCATGATCTGCAATAATATGAAGGCCTCTCCCTTTTTACGAGATCCCACCATCCCTAAAGATACACACATAGAACGCCCCCTATGATACATATGGTGGTTCCAGATCCCGTTCCCCTGCGCTGGATAGCAAATGCCAAAAACGCCAGCAGCTTTGCCTTCTACTCATAATCTTCTTCGTTGTCACTCCTCTCCACACTGGCTTTCTTCCCAGATCCCTTTGGTCTGCCACGACCTCTGGGAACGGAAGACGACCGGGCACGCTTCTTCCGGCCCCCGGGAGTGCTCCCACTCTTTCTCTTACGTCCTCTGCCGCTTCCACCTGGTGGGCCTGGAGTTCCGTCCTCATCTTCACTGGGTGTACCCAGCTTAGCTTGTTCCGCCTCCTCATCTCCTTCTGCTGCCACCTTGAAATCATGATCGACGCTCAACAACTCCACGAAAGCGCGGCATTGATTCATCATCGTTTCTTCCGACTCCAATGCGCCCATGGTCGAGCACATGTCTGCCCAGAAACTGTCGCCAGTGATAAATGGAGCCTTGACTGGTGCTCTATTGAGATCTTTTGTTGCTCCTCCTTTGCCCTTGCCATCGCGCTTGCTGTTGTTCATGAGACCATATTGGCGTCTGAGATACGTCCGGGCACCCCAAAGATTCGAGAGCAGCATGGAAGAAGCAGTAAGAAGTTGCAGGCGATCTGGATCAACCGTAGGCTGAACAGGTTGGGATTGGCCGTTCTCATCGACTTGAGAAGGTTGGTCTAGGCTGATGTTGAAGATTTCCGTCTCAATGGAATGGGCGATGCCAGTGCCCGCTGCTCCAACAACTTTTTCCATACCGGTGATTGCAGCTAGGAGCTCATCAAGCGTTGCGTACTCGAAGAAAGCCATATTCTCGATGATGAACTGAGAGAATTGTAAGTGGTGAGGGACTTCGCTCATCTCGATTTTGGCTGGGTCGAAGTCGATGCGAGAACACAAAGTTTCGAAGAATTTCTTGCGATTCTTGACTTTGCTGATTTTAAGAATTTCAATCATCTGGTGCAGCTTGGATGTGAACGGATCCAGAGTTGCCCCGTGAGTGTCTTCAGTAACGTCGCGCTGGTAAGCATAAGCACTTTGTACGGCTCTCATGTACTCTTTCTCCAGAATTGTTTCATGCTTCTCGTGAACTGCGCGATGCTCTCTGAAAGCGATCTCAGCAATCTTCGGATTTCCTGAAGTTTCCAGAGCAATCAGTGGTACGCCGCATTCCTTTGGATGAACGAGACCTTGTCGAGCGACGCTGGCAATCACTTCTGTCGCCAAGAGACCTTGCTCGTCTTGACGAGACAAGGCGATACGAACAATATGAGGTAGGAAGCGCTGAGCAATGCTGATTGCGACACCATCACCTTGTCCACCACCCATAACTCCCAATTTAGCAGTAGGATCGGCGGCAGCACCTGGCAACGCTTCTCTTCCAGCTTCGGAGCGCTTTTCTTCCAGCAGCAGGAAGTCTTTGAAAGCTCCCAATATGATAGCCTCAAGAACACAATTCTTTTCGTCAAATACTGCAAGGAAGGATGTATAGATGTTGGCTGATGAGAAGTTTTTTGGCCAAGACTGGCATACCATTCCAATAGCATCTAGGGCACCCTTTCGCACCTCCAGTGGCATATCGGGGGAGGCAAAAGGTGCAAATGTGTCACACATTAGTTTGGAGACTGATGTACCCTTCATCGATGGGAAGTTCTTCTTGAAAATCTCGTGGTGGGGATCAAAGTCGCAGTGCTTTCCACACATTCCACTGATCAGAAGCAAACGAATGATCTTTTTGAGATGTTCCGCGTTAGCTGGAACATTCAAGTTGACATTTTTTGTCTTTTCAATGCCAATCAAACTCGACAGGGTCAATCGAGTAAGGTGTTGGAAGTCGCCAAGCACGTCGCTGATGATCCATAAACAAGCTATTAAGTCGTCTAAAATCGCTCGCCCCATACGAGCAACAGTCTGAATAAGGCTTTTTCTGATATCGGAAAGAAATGTGTTGTGAGCCTTTGACAGGTGAGGTAAAACGTGACGGAAGATCACAACGACGGATCGGTATATCAGTAGATCGTCTCCGCCTCCTATATTCGATACATATGGCTGAAGAAGCTGTATTTGCTCAGGCGTAAAGAGCTTGGCATTGGACTTGGCAAAAATCATGAGCACCTGTAGAGCATCCCGCGCTGATGGTGCCTCGTGTCCATCGCCTGCTGAATTGTCAATAATGGTTTCAAACATAGTCGCAACCAAAGCTTTGCAAACTTTGAAGTTGGAGCCAGAATTTTTGGAATCATCCGAAAGCATATTTTTAAGAACTTTGTCCAGTACTGAAGCGACTCCGCTGCCACGCTGTACAGTCCTAACCATAAGAGCGACGTGGTCAGCCATTCCTAACTTGAATTGCGCCGATATATCGCCAACAGAGGTTGGTTGGTAGAAGGGTGACATCCAAACTTCTTCAATAGTCTGCCGCGCCAATTCCTGCACACCGTCGTCCAGGTCGAGTACTCGATGTAAGAGAGCATCAGCGATGGAGCTTCGGATCTCACGGTTTGAGTTCCGCAGGTAGATATCCTTGGACAACCTCATGGCACGCTTGCGTACGCCAATACCGCTATCGTTGACTCGCTGCAAGATACCAGGGATCATATCTTCCTCAAGAGCAGGTCGTAGACTGATACACTTCCCCACGAGGTTTAGCGCTGAATCGCGAACTTGAACAGAGCCGTCGTTAGAGCATCTCGATATCAATGTCATTACAGCTGGCTCTCGATCAAGAATTGTTGGATCGGTATCTAGGACTTGGTTGACGCTCCGCAAGCTCTTGCTGCGAACCGTTGCTTGTTCGCTAGTCATGGACTGTAGCAAGATCGTTAGAACCCGACCAAATGACTGGCAGAATTGCGAATGCAACAGAGTTATGGAGTAAGCAAGACGCGCATGCGATGGGGCAACAGTATCGAAACTGTATTCAGTCGAAAGCCATCTCCTGTCAAGAATCATCATTCGAAGGCGGTAAGCCAATCGTCCATACTCTTCTGATATGTGCTGCGCATCTTCATGGTCATCGTCAATTGTGTCGAACGTCGAGCTAATCTTCGACGCCCACTCAGCCATGAAATACCCAGTGGCGCTGTGTAGTTGAGGATCCTGGGCACAACGTTCTTCGAGGTATTCAAGCGACACACGAAATGGACCACAAGACCACGAGACCAGGTCCGGTGAGGAGCCCCTATTTTCAAGGGTTGAGAAAGCTAGCCTCACAAGATACTGTGCTAAGTCATCTCCCATCTCTAAAGAACTAGCTGTCTTCCGAACATGAGAATTGAGTTCAGAGATAGCTGAGCCCATGAGGCCCAGCAGGTCGAGAGCCATATTCCTAGCTGGGGCTGCAGTTTTCTTATCTTCTGCCAAGTACACCATCTTGAAAAGGAACAGACGCAACAAAAGTTCCGCTGCAGGCCAATCTGTAGAGTTTAGGCAGGTAATGAAATCTTCGACGAACAAATCAAGCAGATTTCGATAAGGAGCATCACCAGTTTTGGTTGATCCCATAGCTCTTTTGACGATAAATCCCACAACGTAGCTGGCGTTTGCTTTGGCAGTCTCTAGAAGAGGATCGACTTCTTCTCTCAATTCTTGGATCGCCGTCACGATTTGTTGTTCAGCGCGGGTTTCCGAAATGATTTTGTACCGTCCCTCGGCTGCTTGCTTGGCTCCTTCATCGTCGCCATTTAAGGCTGCGAGTGCTCTATCTCTCCGCTTTGCTTTGCCGTCATCAGGCTTGCTGGCACTTGTTTGGACGAGGCGCATAATCAGAGCTGAAACAAGCTGGATGCTTCCACCTTCGGCTAGCTTAAATTGCCGGGCACTTTGCTTCGTAACAGGGAGTTTCTCCAAAGACGTTAAAATCTCGTCGAAGATTCCTTGCCGTTGTAACGGATTGCAGAGGAAAATTTGGGCAAGAGCATCCATCGCCACCACACGCAGGCTGTCGAATTTCGCAACGCCAAGAACTGAATCGCGCTCGATAGGGGCGTTCTCGACAAAGATCAAACGAGACGTCGTGAACTCGAGTGTGTTGATGACCGTTTCAGAAAGCTCGACATTGGCCACAAGGGCTGATAAGAGCGACAGGACTCGTCGGCATTGAGTCAATAGATTGTTGAAAGTTTTCTTCTGCAGAGAAAGCAGTTTGAATGTGTTGGCTGCAGATCCAGAAGCTCGCATCTCAACGATGGGAACGATGCAATTTTCCACCACATTCTTGAAAGTGTGCAAGACCGACTGAATAACATCCTCAGAATAGAGTTGCTTATCCTCGCGACCACCAGACATCAATCGCAGAGATGTTCGCGCGGCTTTTAGACCAAGTTCTGCAGTTTCGACTTGTTGTAGCAACGCACCAACTTCTGAATCTCCCATGCTATCATCAACTTTGACGTCGACATTTTGTGCCTCTTTGATAGCACCTTCGGAGAGTTTTTGGAGTCGGAGAAGTTCGTCCAGGGGGGCTTGTGAGAAACGTCCTGCTGAGATAATCTTCTGGAGTAAGCTTTCCACTTTCATCTGTGCTATGGTGTTTAAAGTTAATCCTTCAGTGGACGATGTGAAGAAATGATTTCCGCTGAAATTATCAGGTTGAATCTGATCTTCGGCTTCGAAAATTTCCTGGATAAATTCTCGCAAGTTGCGAGCAGCTGTGTCTGCCTTTTCTCGCTGATCAACACTCAAATTTGGTCCATCTTCATACCCATCGATGTCTGAGCGCTTCCTTTTTCTTGAAAGGTACAAAGGTGTATCTGGAGAATCTGGAACAACACCGTAATCGTCGGCTCGAAAAGTGGCAGGCAGGTCAGGGATCACAACGGACAAAGCGGCATTTGATCCAGACCCTGGGACAGCTGGAGAAGGTTGCGGAGCCAGCTTCTTTGGAGTTTCAGGGTCCGGTTTTGGGACGACTTCTGATTGAGATGGCTGAGTAGCGATCTTCACAGGGACATCTCGATTCTCAGCCAAAGGAGCTGGCCGTGGTGGTGTAGGAACCGTATCATAAGTTTCGGGTTGGGTGAATGTTGGGATATTCGGCTTTTTCGATGGTGTATAGTTGTCTCGTTGAAAGTTGTCCGGGAGGCTTGGTATGACAACTGCAATACTGGAGCTTGGCTTTCCGGCCGACGTTTGAGATAGGGTTGCAACATGGGGCTTCGAAAGTCTCCTCTGCGCCTGCACTGTAATACTTGAGTTCTCGCTCTTGGCCTTCTGGTTTGTAGTGGGGTGTGGGCTCTGGGCCGATCTTGACTTCGTGGGTGATTTGGGGGTATGAGAGTTGGCTCGAGAACTTAGAGGTGGCAAAGGAAGCTGTTTGGGAGGTGGCACGCTGAACTCCACAAGAGTCTCATCGTGAAGTCGTTGCGCGAACGGCGATAAGGTCATTTTGAGAGGTTCGGTCGTAGCAGGGCTTGGGTTCAACTTGGCAGCAGTTCTGAATTTGCTAAAGGAGTTAGATGGAGCTGGCACAGCAAAGTATCTGAACCTACTACTGAGCAATACCCTCGGGCTTCAGAAGCTCCTTCAACTCATCCAGCGTCCTCTGTAGTCGTTGCGAAGTATTCTGGGGATTAGCAGCTTCGCGATTCAGGCTTTCGAGACCCTGTCTGCCAATTTCACGCTCGGATTGGGTTGGGAACAGGGAGACAGATGATCGAAGGCCGACTGATGGGAGAGGAACAATGTCTAAGAGTGAATGATTAGCAGGCGGAGGCTGAGGTATGGCGGCCGTGAACCAACCTGAGTTGAAGGGCACAATAGAGGTGAATGGAGTTAATGGGAGAGCTTCATCCACCGTGAGAACTCTGGGGATCGTATAGCGAGCTCCGTTCATTGCAGAAGTACCGTTGGAGCCGTTAAGAGTCCCATTGTGAGCGGGGTAGCCGTTGGTCGCCATGATAAAGGTAGAAGATACCGGTGCACGTTTTGAAATGATAGCTGTTGGCGCAGTCGAGGTACATCTACGGTGACCGGGAGAAGGGAATAGAAGAAACAAACATTGTAAAAGAGAAGGTGAATCAAAAGGAAGAATTGGGTCAGGCTCCAGGTTGAGACATCTTGAGGGGACCCATGCAGGTCGATGTGAAGGTCTGGGGAAAACGAGCAGCAGCAGCCTTGCGGGAAAGCTAGTGTACTGTAACGCGCCGCCTTAGTCAGCAAGGCCCAGATTTCCGTGAAAAGTCGAAGCCTCATCTGCAAAATCCGGTAACAACCACAACCACCATAAAACTCCAAAATGTCTGCAATCGGCTCTCTCGTTTTCTGCACGGACTGTGGTAATCTCCTTGAGAGTTCTACAGGAAATCAGAACACCATCCTAGTCTGCGACTGCTGCAGTGCCGAGAATAAAGGTATGCATCTATTTCTTCTGAATTATGTTTCTAATTACCCCCAGATACTGCATCGAAGACAATTACAACCACTACGAAAGCATCTTCATTCCCCTCGCTCTTACGGCAAAAGCGATCAGCTATCCAGACGGTGGAACAAAGTGATATGGAGAACACGGTCAAGATCGCGATGACTTGCGAAAAGTGCGGCAGGAAGGAAGTCACATATAGTTCCGTACAATTGCGAGGTGCGGACGAAGGAAGCACGATCTTCTACACCTGTGATTGTGGTTTTAAGCAAGTCATCTGGCATGCCAGCTACAGATTCGTGCTAATGTATTTCAAGGTGGAATACAAACAATTGAACGAACGAAAAATCTTCCCGGAAATATGCCACTTTCAGTAAAACATTTGTTCTGGGATCGAGATTACAACAAAGATGGTCACTAAAAACAGGTGGAGGCAAAGTGGCTAGATTGCTATTCAAGGCCCAAGCACTTCGGTACCTGGCAGTCTAAAAACCTCAAACCTATGTCTACGCAGAAGCAGCCTCCGGAATCAAAGCATATTCGACCTCTCTTCCCTTCTCGAAATCCGCCATATCCAGCGCAACAATAACACTATCCCTCACAACTTGGTCCTTGTCACTCAGGAACCTCTTCAGAATATCCTCGACACCTTCCTCCTCACCCAGGCTTCCGAGCGCTTCCGCAGCTTCGTGCCTAACCATACTAGCCTCCTCCACGTTACCAAGAGCTGCCGCGAGAGCAGGAATCGATGCCGGGTGTGACAACTGACCGAAAACAAAAGCGATTTCGTGTCTAAAGAGGGCAGAAGGGTCTGCGAAACCCTTCGCGAGGGCGTGGACAGCAGGAACAGCCGTAGGAAGGTCTGGCGGCGATGCAAGGTCCCTCAAGCTGAACATAGCTCTGTATCTCAAGAACAAAGGAAGCTCCGTGCCCAGCAACTTCTTCTCCAATGTCTCAACCGTCTCCGCCTGCTCCAAAAGCGCCGCTGGTGGTGCGGGGTCAATCGACGCAAAATCACTGTAGAAATCAGCATACTCCTTCCCCTCCAACCTGTAAAATTACATACCTCTGCCGTAACCCCTCCCCCCTCCCCTTCTCCGAATTCT
>QGMK01001158.1:0-12534 GCA_007825345.1 Lachnellula suecica
CCACAACCTCCGAAAGAAGGGGCTGCTTCGATGGTTGATGAGAGTGAGGCGAGGAGGCCGGGAATTCTCGATATGGTGCGAGGGTTTGGGAGCAGTCGGAAGAATTGACATGAGAGAAATTGCATATAAGGACTGGAAATTGGGTTCGGAGTTTGGGGGTATGTACACTATCAGGTGTAAAAAGCTTGTATAAAGACGCCATTCAATGTTTCATCTCTTCCAAACAGTCGTTTTCTTCCTGTTGATAACCATGATTCGTTTTCATAAAGCCCGCCTCAAAGCTTACAGAGCCATCCCAATCGTCTATCCAAACCGCCAGCCCAACGCCATTTCCAAACTCCAATACATATCCTAATTCATAGACCCACCACTTCTATTGCTCCCGATAAGTCCAGCCATCTCCAACAATGCTCTATCCGCCTCAATATCCCCGGTTCCCATATTAACCCTCCGCCTATTCTCGGCCTCCCTCTCCTCCCAAGCCCATCTTTGCCTCTGCTGATCCGCCTCCGCATCCCCGCCACAGCCCCATACCTCTAGGCTCTCAATCTCAAACCGGTCCTGGAAATCGTGCCGCCTCGACTCACTGTTATGGAACGCTCCTCCACCAGACGTATAATTGTGCGTGAAGACGCCGAATTCAAATGAGGAGTCGAGTACCAGAGACACTGCCCCGAGGTTCACGTGTGTCCCCAGACCGGATGTTTGTTTTGGTTTTGGGTGCGGACAGCCGAATGCGATGCCTGAGTGTGTGGATGGTGGTTTGGTGAAGGAAATGTAGTCTGTGTTTATCGATGAGGCGTGGAAGACCTCGTGTACAGGTTCTAGTTGGAATAATTTGGTTTCTGTATCGCCGAAGCATTCTTTGTGTGTTTGGTGCCAGGGCTGGCCAACGTACACACCGAATACTACATGATCTGACTTGCCACTATCGGGGAACCGTTTTGGTGCCAGGGTATCTGAGAAGGCTCGTTCTTGACCACCTGTAGGAGGATCTGAAATCCGATTTCCTGATACTAGCAGGATGGTTGGTGCTCTCCAGTTGAAGACTTTTGTCTCAAAGCTTCCAAGAGAGAATCCGGCGTCGCCACCAGAGTATAGTAGACGAAGACGTCTGAATAGCGAATCCCCGGGAAGGAAAAATGATAGCTGAGACAAAACATTCAGATCTAAAATCTCTCCAGTTTGCGGAAGAAGTGGCTGGTCTTCTTGCGGAGCGGGCATAGGCGGGAGAGCTTCAGCGCCATCCTTCCGCTTTGTAAAGTCGATGTTCTTTGAAAATAGGAAATGCTCAAATAGCGGATTGAAACCGTTGAAGAGAAATGGCAAGGAGACGGGTATCACAGTATTAAATTGATGTATCTTGACGCCGGGAGACTTCTCCACATTCACAAATGCTGCCAGAATGTTGTCCGCTGTCTTCCGGAGACCCTCTAGCTGATCCCCAGACAGCCTTTCCGTATGCCGGGCGAGATTCTCTTGGGTGCCCAGTGGAGCTACCAGAAGCAGGAGCATGATCAGCTTCTTGAGGTTGTCAGATGGTATCGAAGCTTGTGCTATTGGCGCATCTCCATGTCTGAAGACCTCAATCGCATCAAGAGACTCCAAGGCCGCGAGAGCCAAGTCGTCATCATCTTCGTCCTCCTCATCGTACGCTGGCTCGTCAACAGCGAACCCCTTGACATGGCTTCTAGGTTCTTCCTTATCTGCATCCGGTATATCCGAAGCCCCATCTACCGCAGGCTCTTCGGCACCGCTGTGTGAAGTCTTCCTATCGAAGACAGCCAGGCTTCGAAACAACAGCTTCGTCCGATCCCGGTTTCCCTTCTTCAGCACGCGCTGGTATCTCTCCGTCATAATCACAACCACCATAACCATCTGCTCGAAACCCAGCACAACCGGCGCATCCTGCCCAAATGGAAACGCGCCCAAGTACGACACCATCTGGAACACGATCGAGGAGACGCCGATTATATCCGGGATTTCGAGGAACCGCGCGATGGTGTCTTCTTTGAGGTATGCGATGGAGCCCTGGTGGTCTGCAAGGCCCCGGAAGACATCTTGGAAGGAGTAGAGTTCGAGGGGCGTGAAGCAGCGTTTTGCGAATTTTGAGGCCTTGAGAGGGGAGTCAGTGTGGTGGGGTGGTGCTTGGAGGGGTAGGAATGTACCAGCTCGTGGCTTAACTGCTCAGTGCTGACGCGCCTTGAGCTTGCGCTGTCCCCGGACTGAGCTTGTCCCATGTTGTCTTGAAAGAGCAATCATAGGATCATAATTCCAAGGCTTGTTTCAGTGTACTGCGAGGGTGTTGGAAGGAAGAAGGTTGTTGATGCCCCGCTTAGATTAGGCGGGGCCAACCTCAAACATGTAGCCTCTCCCTTCCTTTAAGCTTCTCCCAACTACAACTCATGGTCAAGTGTCCAGCTTCAAGAATTTGTTGATATGTGTACTTGATTCAGCTTTCTCGGTCAGTGTTACCCTTTGGCCGTAGTCACGAACCAGTGTTCGTTGGGTACCTAGTGCGCAAGGCGCTGACACGTCAAATACGGGATAGCTCATAAAGGATGCATGCCCTTTCTCCGAGCCCTCAAGCAGATCAAGCCCGATAGCCTTGGACTTCGAAAATCCTAGCCAGTGGTAATCCTAAGTCTATCTGCCCTAGGAGCCTTGCTCAGGTAAGCTAGTTTGCAAACCCTGCTCTAGAATCTAGTGACTAACTGGGAGGCGATGGCAGACTGCTGATAAAGACAACCGCCGTCCTGTTCTGAGTTCCAGCATCTCAACTTTCCAAATCCCTTGAAACAGCGTCACAATTTTACTGGTGTTTGGCTTTCGTGGGAGCCTTTGAAATCTGCCTTGAGATGGTAAGGCAAATTTTTTTCCCTGCCGATTTTCTTGTGGTGCATATGAGGCTGCGATTGTCCGCCTCGAAACTCTCTTGCTTCATCAGGCTGACCTCTTCCAGGCTGGGCACCTCAAGCACGGCCATAGTTCGTCCGGCCATAGATCATCAAAAGGTGGAGAGAAGAAGAAAGAGTCCAAATATCATTGGGAGTGGTTTTGGAACTGTGTAATTTCGACCTGCTAAATATGAAGTCGAAAGCTTAGCTAACATTATACAGTGTGCTTGTGGAGTTTCATACAGTCTGAGTATACAAACACACGCGTGTCCGGAGTTTACTTGTGGTCATGTAAGATGCGAGTATTGCGAAACGGAACAGCACAAGATCAGAGATTAGTGTGCTTCTTGTGCGTGAAGAGATATTCGTCCGTTGGACTTTCCTCAGCATTGAGACTTGAACCTGGAAGGAGCGCTGTCCCATAGTCAAATCTTATGGCTTTAGCAGTAGAGAACTCGCGGGGCTACGGTGGCCATTACAAATATTACGCATATATATGGAGGCCTTCTTTCGGCAAAAGACAAACGGTTTACTTGTCAGAGGAAAGAAGATATATTGACAGGCTACCACCGGAAGATTTCAATTTGAGCGGGCCCGAATGGGTAGCTGCTCAGGAGCGGCTGAGAGCTCAAGGACGTTTCACAGCTCAGACAAGATTACCTACCCAGGTCTTCGTCGACAAATTCATCAACAATGGGTGCTCCGGTGACATCGGCCGATATCTCCATAGGAATACTCAAGTCGGAAACTTTTTGAAAGCCGCGGAAATCGAAGCTCTAATGATGCCAACAGCGCCAAACTCAACATGTAGGGCAATAATGGACGACCGCAACAATAACTCTGTGACTCGCGAACGGCTCAACGGGAGCTGCAGGCCATCCAAGGGACCTCTAAATGCAAATCAACTTTTTATGGAACTGTCTCAAGAGGTATGCATCATTTGTCCTGTGTTCAGAATATCCTATCAAAAATGCCACAAATCAACAATGTACTGAATTCATGGGAGAGGCAGTTTCTTCATGAAGTCGTTGCTGCTTACTGTACAATTTTTAAATTCCCTTTGCTCATTGCAACCGTCGAAGCTTATTCGAATTTGCAGCGTTTGCCGAGGGATCCAAACAGCATACCCGCCGAGCGACGTCTCATGTTCGTCTTTCCAGTCCTAGAACTACATTTTTTTAATACATTTAGAAGTTATGTGACCGATTTAGATCCACACTGTGCTCTTGCACTTGCAGTTAACGTATCCGTCGCTCAAGCGAGGTTTTTACGGGATTTAATTGACAAGCATATTAATTTCGATTCTTCTATTGGTGTTGACATCTGGGTGATTATTATCCGAAACTTCGACCACATGTTTTATCAACAATCACTAAAGTCATATAGGCTCCATCCCCAACAGGGCATGCGACATTTTCTCTTGAATTCCACCTGCCCTACTATGCCTGGCGGCAAACGCCATCCGTGTATATAGATTCAAGGCAACGAGCGGATGGAACTTCTTTAAGAAGATCCGAAGAGTCCATTCCTTTACGCGTCGCTAAGAAAACGGATCATTCCAGCGATTTGCATGATTATATTTATGAGGCACAACTATCGGTAATGGTCACGGGAATCGATGACTGGGTCTGGGCAGCCTACTGTGTTGCAGACGTTTACTTCCTAGGCGAGGGGCACAGAGAATCAGTAGAACATTACTCAAACTCAAAATCAGATCCACATTCCTGTGGCCGATATCTTGCAGATCCGCCTGTTTGGGTCCCGAGGGAATATTATTTGCGTGCTCTGTCCTGTCGGATGGAGCAAATGAAGCAGGAGTGGAGCAATTCGGTGTCATCTCTGCTGCGTCAGATAGAGCCATATGTATGAACCCCACCCATTTCGTACTCATATTACATCCACGAATGCTGTTCTACTAGCGCGGGGAGCCGCTTTCAGACCTGGGGTGGCCAAGGCTCCGAGGTTACTCGCTCTTGGAATCTGGCTTCGAACTATGTTACTAGAGTCTAGCCTGACCTAGTGACTTCTTCGCGACCTTCACTCTTTCACAAAACAACGCCTACATGAGGGAGCAGAAATCTAACGTGCCATCAGATGTATGCTTTCACCAGAGGAGACAACATGGGTGATATCACGCAGCAAAAAGGCTTCAAATGGTCCATTCGAGTACTTCGCCAATTCCATCGCCTGCTTTCAAAGACCGTAAACGCGTGGGACGGGTTCAACAAAGGAGAGATTCGATATTTCTACAAGCCATACTCAGATGAACTCGCAGAACCTTCCTGGGCAACTTACTTGGCTGCGATCGATAAAGATGTCACCGCCCTTCGCGATCTTTGCAGCGATTTGCAATACCAGACCGACCTGTTTGAAAATATGACCAATAGTGTGAGTTTTCCCGTTGAAATAAATTTAGAACCAACTGTTCGAGGGTGGAGGAGCAAACAAAACCACTTGGGTCACTCGATTCACAACTTATATCCAAGTGGGCCCGGGAAGAAGACGTCGAGGCTTCCATGATCTTGGATTGAACTAGCATCTAACTTCAATGGCTACTCTTAATTTCTGCCTCCTAGGAAATATAATCTCAAGAATTAGGTAGCCTCCCGCTGACTTGGTGTAGCTTGTCACACATGCTCAACACGCGGAAACTTCCATCACGAGACGGCAGAGCGAGTTCATTCAAGCTCTGACAGTGATCACTATTGTTAGCTATCCGTTTACGTTCAGTCCTTTCCCACAAGCTTCCCTACACCACAACACATTCAAGTGTATTTTGGTTCTTCACACTTTTATGGTTACTATCCTAGACGTACTTTGAAGCATACTTTCAGCATATTTTCAGCATTCCATAAGCGGAGTTTCCTAGTGGAGGTATGCTAACATCAGACTTCTCCAACGGCTGGCATCCGGCACGGTGGAAATGTTTGATCGCTGCAAACGCGCTCGACATTCCTTCAATGATTCATCCGAGAGTTCTATGCTTCGCAGTGACATGCTGACCCACATAGTTCTACCTCCCACCAACCCTCGCCTCAACAATCTTCAGCATGCAAGGCGTGCTCCCCCACAAAGCCAACCTCAAAGACTGGGGCTTCACGCTCCTCGGCCTCTTCATCGCCACCTTAATCCTACTCGTGAACCTCTCTCGAATCATGGCTCTCGGAGGGAAAATAAAGACCCTGCGAGAGCGCGTGTTTAGAGTAATCAGACGGTTTGTTCTACAGAGGGTGTTAGGCAGGGAAGGAAGGGACGATGGAAATGAGGAGGATGGCCTGGAGCTTGAGGAGATCGACGATGATGGCAGTAGCGATACTGGGGAGGTTTGAGGAGGCTTCCTTGGGCGGTGAATGGAAGTTCAAATCTGCAATGTCCGGGTCTAGGATGCGGAGGCTGCTTCCTCAGACACGGGTAGATCCGGGGACGAGGAAAGAAGGGTTCATGTTTAAGAGTACAGGATGCAGCGGTACATGTGATTAAACACCTCTTCATCAATACCTTTTATCTTACTTCCAACTCCAATTTCGCTCAACAAATCTTTTCCAACAACCTCACTTTCAACTCAACAACACCTTCTACATCACCAATCAGCAAAATGGTTCAAATTTCCACCCTCATCATCATCTTCACCTCAGTCCTTTCTACCCTGGTCGCTGCTAAGAGCTGCACGTCTGGTGGTATCTACTGCGGCAAAGACCTGCTCAAGAGAGGTAAGTATCCCGTTTTGCCCATGACACTTTGATAATAGCTCTAACATATCTCACGTAGGCGACTACATTACCAAGGTTAACACCAACCTGAAGGCAAACAATATGCCCACCGATAGCATACATCAGCTGGCATCTCTCTGGTCGTGCCTTGAGCACGGTGATATCTCCTTGATCCAGTACTGCGTTGCAGGCTGCATCCGTGGCGACAAGAAAGATGACTATTGCTTGGAGGATACTGCGGCTAAGAGATCCCTCGTGCCGCTCGTGCTGCTCGTGCCGCTCGCAAGCCCCTCGATGTTTAGATCTGCATCTCTTGGCTAGATAGTAGATCAGAGGTTTTATCACGGGACCGGGATGGGGTTTTGGACTGTTAGGGCTTTCGAATTTTGCGGGCTGGGATATGTTGCAACTTTGTGAAGGCATGATTTTGTTGTGGTGACAGGTTTTGGCTTGTATATCAAGTGTCCTTAGGTCTGCTTGTTTGTGCCAAACTCCAATGGATAGTCGATCTTCATACCCTGTTATTTTCCGTGATAAATTAAGCTATCGAGCGCAAGTGAGGTTCGCAACCAATCTGACAGGGAAATAATTTCAAAGGCGCAAAGCACCGACTTAGACTCCATGGAAAGTCGACGTTGATAGCAAGTTTATAAAATGCTCTGATCCAGGGAATTACGACTATGAAACATTGATATCAGTTTCAATAAAACAAACTACCCGCCCGAGCCGCTACACAGACTGGGAACCAAAAGTTGTGGGTGTGGGCAAATTGGCAATCAATTGTTTGCAAGCGCGGGGTAAAGTGCGGGGTAACACGTTGGGAGAGTTTTGGGAATACTTTCATTTTCGCATATTGCACTCTTAGGCTGATTTTGCTATCACGGAAGCTATTGCCCAAAATTATTATAGGTCTAAGGACAAATATACCAAGAACTCTCGGTTACAATCTTCGTCTCCCAGTATTTGAATCATATCAACGTCAATCAACACCGCATAAGAAGTCGCTGGAGATACTTATGAATATGTGCATATAAAAGATAAAATGATAGGTAGGGATTCACTGCAACAAAGAAATAGTGATGTGTCGTCTACGTAATATTTGACGGCAATCCGAGACTGTGGCGAAGTGACAGGAGAAACAGAGCGATTCACGCGCATTATGCTGCAATTTGACACTTCATGGACAATAAATTGACTAGCGGCAAGGATATAAAGCACTTCTGATATGCTTTTCATAGGATATCACTGCATCTCTTATGGCCCCAATTAACAGTTCTCTAAGTGTGACCGACCAGGCCAGTTTGAGGAGCGTTATCTGGGTTCGTATTTGTCCCGGCAAAGCCAAGAGCAGTGTTCCACGCATCAGCAGTGGTAGCATCCTTGGTTCCAAGAGCAGAGATTTGCGCCTTAGCAGCGAGACAAGCTGCCTTGGCGGCATCACTCGCGCCACAAACGTTACCCAGCTGGTCGCAAATTCTGTTGGTGATGATGTTGGGATTCAAGGCCTCCTGTTGCCCCTTGTTGACGACGGGATCGATTGCCTGGAAAGTGAACTCGGTTTCTTTGCGACCGTTGAGGCCTGCTTCGAATTTGATGGTTGGGGTGCAGGTACCGAAGTCGAGACCGGCAATGGATGAGGCTTGGAATCCTGGGTCGACTCCTGCGGTGGACGATGAAGAACCAGCGACTGCGGATGCGGACGCAGATGCGCTGGCAACGGAAGAGCTTGCAACAGCAGATGCAGTTGCTGCCGCCTTTGTTACTGTGACGAATGTGGTTCCGCCACAGTTTGCGACGGAAGCCGATGCAATGACGGGGGTAGCGGAGATGACGGCCGTCGAATTACCGGCAGCGACAGCAACCGTGGAGTTAGAGCTTGTCGAAGCGCCAGTCAAGGCGCCAGCAGCTGGGGCCGTTCCAGCAGTTCCGTCGGCAGCCTTTGTGGTGAAGTTAGAGAAACCGTTGGCAGACATCACTTCCGCCACGCTCAAGCCATCTGCAGCAAAAGGGGTCGTGAGAGAAGTAGCCGAGTTGGCGTTCTCGCCAGCGGCCCCTCCAACAGCAGGATCAACGAGGGGAACAACACCTCGGAGAAGTGGGTTGACTGGAAGAGTGGGGTCGGAGCAGATTGCTGGTACGCTGACAACGAACGGGTTGAAGTTCTGTTCGGCGGCTACAAGGCCCCGAGCTGCCGCTAGAACGTCAGCTCCCGTTCCAAGTTCGGTGAGAATCTTGTCTCCTTGCTTGAGCTGTTGATACTGTCAGTTTGTTCATTGTATTGTCTTGTTCCAAGGTTGCGTACCTTGTCGCATGGGTTTGCAGCTGCAAGCAACAAGCTAACAGATCCTCCGCCAAGCGTCTGCGCAACGCCAGGACTTCCCGCAGTCAACGCAGAGATAGCGGAAATTGGGGTTTGCTCTTGGCCAAAGCTGAGGTTTGTTAGTAAGGTTTTTTGCTAAAGCGTGGGGTATTTACCGAGCTTCAGCGACGGCCGAGAGGATCGAGAGAAGAACAGCCCGGGAATACATTATGAATACTCGGAGTGAAGCTCGAAAATGTTATTTTGGTAATCAAAGAATCGAAATTGTGGTAAAAGTTGGACCGGCCCGAGAATAAAGTAAAGAAAGTGTTGAAAGCAAAGTTCTCAGAACTGGAAACGAATGTAAAGGCAAGATCAAAAAGCTGAAGACAATGAAGATGATTGAGCTTGTGAGGAAACACTGCCGATTATATAGAAATACACCAAGCGCTCACATCCTGACAAGGGCTTCTGTGGGATTGCATTGCTTTGCGGCCTTGCCATCCTTCTTGGCATTCGCAATGGAGATCATACTAGCCGAGGAATCATTGGAACGAACTATTGCTGACGCTTCTCCTGACTTGGCTCCACTGTCGAGTCCGCACAAGCCGCAATACGTACCAAGAACTTCTTGATACAAAACGAGCGTAGAAATGGGAAGAATAACCGCGTCGTCCGATGTCTCTCTGCAGATCTCATGATCTTGGGGAGGGTGTCTCGGATCGCCAACCGAGGAAATGGAACTTTGAAAACAAGCCCTGAACAGCGTATGCACCTAAGTGGATGGACCAAGAGATCGGACGAGAAGAAGAGGTGGTAAATGCAGATTTGGAAACCTAGTTTGCCAGAGAAGAAGTCAAGATCACGGAAAGCCTAATCAAAATCAGTGGCTGGGCGGCGGCTCGACACTTGGCAGTATGGAATAGATTGCTTGCCAAGCTGCCAAGGACAATCTCGAACCAGAGTTCGGTGCCCATGTGGGCTATCCCAACCTTAAACAGAGCCTCCATTTCCACAACGCGGGGCAGCCCTATCCAAATGAGCTGGAACATTTCATTTTCCCATGTGGCTGTCGCTTGACGAATGAGAGTTGAGACGGCTTCGAGACGCGCGAGGTTTGATGCCTCCCGAAGTCCAACCTCAAGGAATGCGACGGAAAATTCTCAAAACAAAAACTGAGATGAGAATTATTGCGGAAGGAAGGATGAAGTTTGAATTGCGGTTTCCTCCACTAGCTCGCAGATAGCCCGGTTCCCGGCACACGAAAGCGCACTGTTCGAGCACAGGGAAATTCAAGAGCATATTTGATCATAGCGCTCATGTTTTCTTGAACTCGTGATACAGTATTGCTTATGCAGCCGCAGTGCTGCCGCGACGATTGTATGTCCTTCCACTCGGAATAGCAGCGGACTCTTGGTGAAGCCCGAACTCTGTAGGGCCAAACTTCGGCCGCCGTGTCCCGCGTTTTCGTCGAGAGAGGCAGTGTCGAAGCCCTTGGTTAGTTTTTACTTCTTTCAATCTTCATTCTGTGAGACGCGTTCAAATTTGTCTCTGGCCGGTCGGTGCATGAGAGGGCATGGGAGCAAACGAGCATCTTCGACTGGACAGGGCCTGCACTCTGCCAAAAGTCAACTGGCATTTGGCTGGTCTTGAGGGCGAAAAGAAGGTGGATGACTCTATTTGAATCTTCCAGGCTCGAGAGCAGGCACGTGACTGACACAATTGTCGCATCACGTGTACGCTCGATCTCTTATACGCAGCTTCGGAGCAGAGACTGGGGTAGTCAACTTTTAAGGGCTAGGGATGAAGTGGCCAGATAGGCCAACGTCTATTCGGACAATCAAGATGTGCCTTGCAGGAATCTTCGCGTAGGCTGACGTGCAAACGCTAAGTAGCTACTTGCATATCTTGTTGGTGTTGGTGTTTGAAGTTCTTCAGCGAGCGACACTCTGTGCTTTTCGAGATTTCCATCCAGACTCTCAAGAATACTGATCCCCAGAATGCAAAACGAGGAACCGAACGTTCCTTTCACGCTTACTAGCATCCGCAGTTGCAATTTCTCTGGTTCCGTCTATTTACCAGCAAATACGCACAACAGCTCAGCCAGACTATTCGCCATTTGCCAATGATCACCTTGCCCAACAATCCCCATCCGCAGAAACAGGCGGCGTCACAGAAAAGAATGAAAGCCTCATGATGCGTCTCGATCCCTCCGATGAGGTCTGGACCAACTTTGTCATGTGCTGGCCAAGTGTCGGCGGCATCATCATCGCGCAACGAGTTCACGCCGTAGAACTTGTTTTCCTAGGCATAGATCGCTTCTCCGCCACGCCGAGATCTACAAACGCGAGCGAAGAAGATGAGTTCTGCTCTAAGCTGCGGATGGTGGGCGGGAGATGGTGGCCGAACTTTTTCGATTTTGAATGGGCCACCGTCTATCGAACGCAACGGCGGCACTTTCTTTGAAAATCCTGCAGATTCAAAATATGTACTCCCACTGATTCAAGGATTTGGGGAAAGGAAAGAGAGGAAAGAGCCAGAGCGCCTTTCGGATAAAGATGGAGGGTCGTGGGAATTATAGAGAGAATACTTTCATTTGCCTTAGCATGGGCGCCTGGAGGGTTTGGAAAGCGATTAATCTATTAGACTATTTTAATTTGCTTAGACCATGATGCAAAAATTAACCACTTCAAAAACATCGCTCTTAAGCTCACGAAGAAAAGGGAGAGGTTGTGCCCCGGAAAATACAAGTGTGAAAGGGAGGACTTTTTTTCACATGAATAAAGCGAACAAGCCGGCCCTTAAGGGCAGGCAGCATTACTCCTGTAGCTATTGGACAATGGAAGTTAAACTTGCTTGAATACAAAAAGATATCAACCCAAACTCAAACTCGAACACTAAGCTCTAAGCTCTTAATCTAAAACTAAAACTCCCAAGGTCCTAAGACGTTTCACCATGACAGAAGAGCATTGGAAGAACAAGGGCAAGTAGCGAAAATGACTCATATTCTATGCTAGGGTAACGCTACTCTGCACTCACACAAAAAACCTGTCCAGTATTTCTCCATGAAAACCCAAGACAACGTGAAACACAGTAAGAAATACGAAGCGCCATGCTATTAGTTTCCACCGAAGTGTACTTATCCTGAACGCCACGTAAAGGCTAGCATCATGTTCAGGTAAAGAAATGCAAACACAAATTCCAAAAAAATAACAACAAAGGAAAGAAAAGGTGGACAAGGCCAAAAAATCATCCAAGGCATCGCTCCGCACTTATCAACAGAAATCTTAGGCCCCATTTGTTTGTCAGGCGTGCCACAGGCAGGCCGTCAGCAAAAGCTCTTGAAGATACCGCGGCCCCCCTGGCGCCAGGCTCGACTCCACCATCCTAAAGAGGCTTGATCAATGTCGTGATAGGAAGGCTTCATACTTTTCTCAGACATTCGCCAATGTGCAATGGCATGTCATCAGCCTAATCACCCCAAAAAAGCGATTCGATAGGTGGGTTAATGAAATAACAGAATGAAAGGGGGGAAGCCCACTAGGGCAAAAGGAACATGGGCAGGTCAGGGAGCAAAGGGGAGGGGAGGAGTAAAGGAGATGACAGAATGAAGGAGATGACAGAATGA
>QGMK01001159.1:0-12531 GCA_007825345.1 Lachnellula suecica
CACAACATCCAGCCTCTCCAGCCCCTGCGCTCTCTTCGTAAATTCCTGCACCGACGCAAAATTCCCCAGATCAACTTGCCACACCTCACACACTCCTTTGCGGCCGGTGGTGGACTCGATGGACGTCGCGGCTTCTTCGCCCTTGGCCAGCGATCGGCAGCCGAGGATTACTTTTGAGGCGCCGAGGCCGGCGAAGTGCCGCGCTGCTTCGAGGCCGAGGCCGGTGTTGGAGCCAGTTACGATTATTGTTTGGTTGGCGAAGGATTTTGAGGGGAGGGGCACGGGTTGCCATTGCTCGTAGATGAGTTGGGACATCGACATGGTGGGTTGAATCAAGTGGATTGTGGCTTTAGTGAAAATTGAACCAAGGTCAGTTCTAGACAATAAATAGAGGTTTCGCTTTTGAGGGATTTTTGACTCAATTGAAGTATATCTAATGTTTTGGTACAATGCAGGCAAACTGCATGACGTTGGACATTCGCCCTTTCTCCGCCGTGACCGGGGGAAGCCCGGATATTAGCTTAAAGCCGTATGCAAAAATTTAGCAGGAGGCTTTAGATACTTATTTTTACCACGCAATATTAATCGAAGAAACGGAATTCAAATATCAATAAAACTATATATGCTCAGGCCATGTTAATGTTGACGGCGGGCAGCTCGTATCTAGTATCCAATGAGAGTACGCCGTGCGTACATACTGTCAGAAGCCTATTTACAGCCATAACATTTTCTGCAGATCAACAATTTACTTTGTCTATACTTGAAAATCTATAACTACTACGAGAAATGATTTGTTTCTTAAACCCAGGAAGAACATATCTGTCACTGTATCAGGCACGTGACTTGTATACTCCAATGGGCCCGCGGCGCCTTGACCCGATCGAGTTACTCTTGAGTTTTCATCTAAAAGATGTCACTTTCGGTCGAAAAGGCAGACAAATCCGGTGCTCAAACTTGGCGATGCCATGCCGCCAGCGTCCTGTCTAAATTTCCCGCGCTGGTAATAGAATTAGCAAACTTTTTTATGTGGTCCATCGCGGATCTCCAGCCATTTCACGTCGCCTTTATCTCTCCACCACGTCTACATAGCTTCAAATCCGCTTTTAGGTTGCTACTCCCTGTCATATTGTCACAATTGAATTTAAACTCGTATTGTTTCTCTCAAATTGAGATTAAGTGTGCTCTCCACCTTCACACCTGTCCTCCCATGATCGTCGAGTGTTAGCAGAAATGGCCTCAGTTCTCCATACCCGTCTCCTGCAACCTTGCCGAGATGCAGAGTAAGCCATACCCAAATATCGCGCTGCGGCTGCAGGATCAAGATACCACCACCGCGTGTCTAGTTCTCACTACTGAGGGGTATGGAGATATTGCTCCGTAAGTCCCCTCACTCTTTGTCTTCACCTATCAACTTTATTGTATCAGAACTAGGAGAATGGGTACTGACTTGTTATCCATATAGCCACGATAGTTTTCAACTCCGACTACCCGCTCACACCCACAGCAATAACCACGAACTCCAAAATTACACCCCAACATTAAATCCGGCGGCAACATGTGCGCCTCCATCTGGGAAACACGCAAGGAATACACGCCCGCTTATACGTTGCGGGGCATTTCGATGCAGTTGCTTAATCTTTTGTCCAGTGAGCGGCTTCAACAGGTAAAGTCACGGGTTTTGACGCTAGAAGAGCAAATATACGAAGTTTCTGAGAAAGCAAATTGGGGTCGCGCTGGGGATGGGTACTGTGCTATTCCGTTTAGCCAAGAGCAGGCGATGAGGTTGAGGAGGCATAGGGAGCTGGATGTGGAGGTTGTGAGGGAAATCTGCTTTATGAATCCGCCGAAGGCGGAGAGGGATGGGAAATATGGTTTTGGGGTGAAAAAGGACGGTGGGAGGGGACAGGGGAGGGGGAGAGGGAGGTAGGTGGGTATGATACCCGCAAATAATTCAAGTAGCTCTAATCTGTGATGCAACAGAACGTTTTGTAGAAACCCATATTGGATGCTGGAAATCCCCAGAGCAGGTACGCCAGATTATAGTGGCATAGAAAAGGATCCCCCCCCCCAAAAAGGACGCGGGGGTTATCCAAAGCTTGAATAACCCAGATTAGTATGTGAAATATGCTAAAGTGCTTCTAACTTTCTTGAGCTCCATTGTTGCTCTCAGCTGCGACATATGGCTGAGTTTGCTTGTTTGCACAGTAGAAGAAAGAAACAAGGAACTGCCCCGTATGTCACACCCTTCGAAAAGGTGAACCCCCTTACGCATAACAAGCTTCCAAAGGATTCGCAGCAAAATCAGACCACAGATCACATCGCCGTCGACTCGTGGGGGATCAGGATTGGGCTAAACTCAGAGCTAATCGACTTCAATTTCTTGTTTGAAGTAGAGTTGGTCCATACCAAACAACTCTTGGATCGCCCAGATCAGTCCACTCGGCAAACCTTCACAGCTAAGGTTTATATCTCGTCCATGCCATGACAGTTTCGGCCCTTGAAACTTTTCAGACCAGGGACTCGCGGAAACTGGACCCCTAAACCTAAAGTTTGCATCTTGCATCCTTAGTGTCCATCCGGAACTCAGTCTCACCTTGGCACAATTGTCAAGGTTCAAGCTTGCGTAACTGCCACATGGTACTCCCATGTTCTCACTTCCAAGGATGGGCCGGGAGCAGGTGGGGTACAGAGTTTAATGTTAAAGGAGATCCACGTCCGGGTGTTCTACCGCGACTCGCGGGCGAACAGACCTTGGGACGACGCGTTATAAACATTACTGTAAACAATCAATATAAATAAACACAGGCATCCGCGACGAGCCAGCACGAAACTTCATGCTGGGAGCCAAAACACGTGATCAACCACTCGATCGAAGAACACGGGGATAGCTAAATAACTAAGGATGACAATACGACACGATTCTCAAGCGGAGACTTGACCAGCAAATTGCGTCCCTATTTGGGCATATGCAATTTGCTCAAAATACATTTGTGGAGAGAGAGAAAGTGAGATTTCCGTCCGAGGAGCGGCCGCGCGACCGCATGCCGTCAGCCTCGCGGACTCACTGGAGCCTTATGTCCGAATTCCAACACCAACACAACAACATATAACCACCCCTTTCCCTCCGTCTGTCCTTGCTATACAAACTCACCTCAAGCACTACTTACAGTCTAGCAACATGCATCTCATCCTCACCGGTGCAACCGGCCTCGTCGGCTCCGGCGTCCTGCACTACATGCTCACCACGCCCTCAATAACAAAAATATCCATCCTGAGCCGGCGCCCCGTGCCAATGGCAGAAGGGCACGCGAAGGCGCATACGATCATTCATAAGGATTATGAGACGTATCCGAGCGAGCTGATGGCGCAGCTAAAGGACGCGGACGGTTGTGTGTGGGCGCAAGGCATCAGTCAGACGAAGGTTGGGAAGGAGTAAGGCTCCCCTTTTCTAGTATAAGATGCAATTGTAGTGAAAGATGAAGCTGACGGTATATCTGCCACCAGAGAATACATAGAAATAACACACACGTACCCCCTCTCCTTCGCGCGCGCCCTGTCCTCCACCACCTCTCCGAAACCCATTCCTTTCATCTATGTCTCCGGCGCCGGCGCGACCACCAACCCAGGGATGTTCACGCCTATCTTCGGCGTCACCAAAGGCCGCACGGAAGCCGATCTCCTCGCTCTCTCCAAAGATACCACGTTCAGCAACCTTAGACCGTTCAGCGTGCGTCCGGCAGGCGTGGACGCCGGTGCGCACGAAGAGATATTGGGGTATGTGCCGAAGAAAGAGGGTATGGAGAGGGTTATGATATCTACTCTGCTGCCGGTGGTCAAGGTTGTTATGCCGAGCTTTTTGACGCCGACGAGGGGGCTGGGGGCTGTGTTGAGTAAAATGGCGATGGGGAATGGTGAGGCGTTGACTGGCACAGGGGTGGAGGCTGAGGGGAGGACGGTGAATAATGTGAGGATTTTGGAGATGGCTAAGGAATGGCAGGAGTAGATCAATGATGGGATGAAGTGGATGGCGTTTGATGGATATACCACTTTTTATAGTAATATTGGAAGAATGGGATGAAAGTTTGAAGGTTTTAGTCACGTTGGCATGAAAATAAGTGTTTGGAACGATCCATGAATTGTTTTTTATCAATCTGAATCCCGCCCGGTTCCCACCTCCCTTCCCATCCACGCCTATTCAAACAAAAGAAGTGTCGAAAGCGACAGTAAGAATACAAGAATTGACAGCACCCCTTTGCAAGGTCATGTCTATATACAACCCCTCTTCGCACACCCAAAAGGATAATCGTAACAAAGTGGCCCCAGATGTATATAAATAACGGGAAAGAAAAAAACGCCGGTAAATGTTGGTATCAACAGATGCGCCAAAAGCAAAGGCCATTGAATGACATGCACGCATAACATCTTTCTCATCGCTCGTCGTCATAAAGAACTCTCTGCATCGCAGCCGTGATTCATCATTCAACTCAATATCTCGTAATCGGCACCCCAGAAAACGTCGCAGCGCTCAGCGTAATCCCCGGCGAAAACACAGCCTCCTCCTCCTCCATAACTGCTTTCTCAACCTCGCCCATACGGTTGATCTCTTCCTCGACGTCGGCGAGGAGCGCGTAGACGTCGCTGTCGGCATAGATGCGGATGCTCTCTACGTCGCCCCGGCGCCGGCTCACAATGCTTTCGGGACTGCTGACTTTGACTTCCTCAGCTAGGCGTTGCGGGCTGTGCATCTTGACCGGGCTGCGGGGAGGTGTATTCTCGCCCTCTACCATGGCCAGGAACGTATCCACGCCTTTCTGTGGTTGGTTTTGCTCAGTGGTGGGCTGCATGATGAGCGCAGCAGCTACATGTTCCAGCAGCTTTTGTCGCACTCGCGTGCGGCGGTTCTCAGCTTGTTCTAGCTTGGACACCCAGTCGTCGATGCTGTTGTCGAGCTCTGAGAGGGCCTCTTCTTGCTTCAGCATGCTGTCGTGCGAGAAGCGCGCTACGCGTGGGGAGCGCAGGTAGCTGCAGATGCGGTCGTGTAGGTTGCGGCGACCGCTGCGGAGGGAGCGGTGGGTTTTGCGCAGGTATTCGCAGCGCTCGTCAAGGCCACGAAGTTCCTATTGTATATTAGTATGGAATATGGTGGACATGTGACTTGGGTGGGGACTTACTCGTGACAGAGACTCGACGTCCTTGGTGTTGAGAACCTCGAAGCGAGATGCTTGGCCGATGGCTTGACGGCGGAGCGTCTCGACTTCGGAGGTGGGCAGTTTGGAGGAGGCGTCTGTGGCGCGGATGCCGTGGGGTAGGGTCTCGAATGCTTTTTGTTCTTGGGATTGGCTGCGTTTGCTCATGGTCCGCTTCATGGGGCTTCCGTCTGCGCGCTTCTTGGGGCGGCCGCGGTCCATTATTGATGCTTCGGATTCTCCTCTTCGGTGGCCGAGAGATGGGCCTTGACGGGATGTGACTTCTGACTGGCCACGTGAGTGGCCCATGGGGCTGGGTGCAATGACGGGACCGGTCCATGGCTTGGGTGAGGATCTGCCTTCGAGGGCTGCGCTGGTTGGGGATGTTGTGGTGGCCGTGCTGGGCATAGCGGAGAGAGGTGTGCTGGAGACGGAGGTTGGAGCGGTCGATAGACTGGTGGTTGAAGACATGGGTGTGAAAGGAGAGCTGCGAGAATAGGGGGAATTATCCTTCATCCTAGCCGATTTAGGTGGAACATCGGGAGGTGTGCTTCCCGAACGAAGCCTGGTGTTCGATGGTCTCCGGGTAAGTCGTGGCTGAGGAGCAGACGACGAAGGGATGACAAGAGGAGCGAGTGATTTTGGAGAGAGTGGTTGACGTTTCGGTGATGTGGAACGTGATGAGTTTTCCCCAGAGTTATTCGCTTGCCCCTGCTGGCTAACGCTGTCAATTATACCCATTTCGGCATTTTCATCTAGCGCTGGTCCGGATATACACGATATCATACTCTCCCCGAACATATGCTGCCTCCAGCTGTTCCCGGGTGCACTGATCGATCGTTCGTGAAGAGGCGGGCGGCCGGGTATAGTGGCTAAAAGGGACAATTAGTACGGAGCATTCATGAAACTGTAGTCACTACTCACGAGAGTCCATAGCGATTTCTTGTACCGTCGTCATGGGACCCAACTCCGGCACAGATACTTTTCGTCGACGGACAAGACTTTGTTCTTTAGGCTTTTGATCCTTGGGCTTCAACTTGAAAGCACTACCGAGTCCGAGTATCGACCGCTCCTTCTCCCCCATTCCATTTTGCCCTGATGGGAACGCCTGTGTTGATGCAGTCTCTGATTCTGGACTCTTCCGACCCGTTGATGTTGATGCTCTTTCTCTCTGGGGAAATAATTGGTATTTGCGTGGTTCTGATGGTTGGTGCATTCTCCATATGTATTTCTCCTTCTCATCCGAAGGTGTAACATCTCCAGACTATGTACTGTGAATAACTGGCGGCCACTTAACTTGATGGAAGGACTTACTGTGTCATTTTGAGGTGAGGGTGACAATTCCCTGGCAATATAATTATTTAAGCCAAGCCCGTTGGTGGTGTCGACCATGAAGTCTGCGATGTGAGCCATCTGCTTGTAGTGTCAAGGTACCTGCTTGACAGAGTATTCTAAGTGATAGAGTCGAAGGAATAATCCGCGAAAGAGAATTAAAGAATATAAATGTGGATGAGAAGAGCACTAGGTACTAAAGATCCGACCTGAGACCTCAATCCACAGCGTACCTAACTATGAAGAGGCAGCAGAGATATACTTATGGAAGCCAAGCAGTTGGGCCAAACCCCAGGATACTGGGGGCGATTAATAGCAATTAAGACGCACCCCCGTCCACATATGGCAGAGCATGCACAGGGATGACTAGCCCCCCTGCCTCAACGATGGTGCCGGGATACGAGCCTAGAAAGAAACAAGAACGCTGTGGCGTCCGTCTCTCTGAGACACAGCGAAGAAAGGCCATCCCACCTCGATTTGGCCCGAAAACCGCTTGGTCAGATAAACTACGGGTCGTGTTGACAGTGGTGGTTGCGAGGCTGCACTGCAGCAGGACGGCACTGCAGGCATGTCCCAGAATGAAACCGCTTGAGCCTGCCCAGACCCATCTAAGTGCACCGTGCCCCAGCCAATGTGTGGTACCGAATGGGCTTCGGGGGTTCCTCCTGCAGGAAAAAGGTAAGGGGTGTATGCAAGACTGAGGACTCGAGCATTTTGACTTTTCTGGTCCATGGAGGGACGTCGGTTGTTCATTATTTTGGGAATTGTGCGAAATCAGGAACAAAATAATGCATTGCTTTTGGATGCCCGCCGTGCTCAACTTGCACGGCTGGTAGACTAGGAAAAAGGGGGGTTGAGCGAATTGCAAGGGAGTGTTTTGCACAGACGTTGGGTTTGGGTATAGTAGTGGGGCAGCGTGGGAGCGAGAGTCTGGATGCCCTCGGTTACACACAACAGTCGAAGATATCGATGGCAGGGAAAAATGCAAAACACGATAACATTAACAAGATGAGCGGATTTCCAAGATTTTCTTGTCCATCCCAACTTCGAGTGCCAAAGTCGATGGTTGTCTGACTGCCGATCATTGAGTTACTCCACGGTTCTCCAGTAGACTGGTGTAGCAAGGCATCACCAGTTCCACTCAGAATTGTACCGGTAGTCGGTGATTTTGCCATCCTGACTTCGCCCCATTTCAGCGTCATCATGATCTCTTTTACGACTCGCCATTGTATGGCGTTTATGATAGCCACGACTGAGTCAATTATAAAACCTTGAGGTCGGTTTAAGGGTAATCATCGCAGTATCTCAGCGTAATCTGAGGACGCTTGTGCAAGTCATACTGTCCATAAACAAAGCACAGTAACGATTGTTTCACCACTACGCTGACATGTTCGATATCCCCAGATTCTTCAAATTGTTCCCACAAAAACTGAGTCAAGCAGATTTGCTGAAATTTAGATGGAAATTTGAAGTTTCCTCAGTTGCATGGATCACATTTTGCTTCTGATGAACTCATCTCCAAAACAGTCACCGCAATCGTTTTCGATTACGCATAGTCCACCTTCACGCAAAGGCGGGGCAGCAACCACTCATGGAGTTAGTTCGCCGGGTCCAGTCTGTGCACCTACATGCTAGGGGTTCTAAAATTTAGGTTGGAAAATAAGTTGGAAGGCTGGTGGGTACGAATCTCAAACTGCCACGGTCTCGAAGTCTCGAGTGTGTGGTCTGCGCGGTAGAGTGTATCCTCGTGGAAGTATATTTTAGTACAGCGACGGTACGCTGGACCTATTCTCGTATCGATCCTCCCATTCAGACATTCTCCGCCGGCACACCCCCGTCCTTCCGGGTGTTCCGCCACGTCTCGTTCGTCCGGCTGCTGGAGATCTCTTGGAAGTCAGCATGCCATGCGGTCGGGCCCTGGAGATCACAGTTGCGGCGGGGGCGTTGACGGAGGAAACGATGGCAAAACGAAACGCTGTGTCAAGTGGCTGTTTTTTCTGAACCGGCCTGAGTCTTTGCAGTGGTTTACGGCACCTAAATTAGGGCCCTGGAGTTGCATGCCGATGGGTGTCCCGAGGCATTTCTGACAGGGCCCTAAGTGTGCCCTCCACGAGTTAGGCAAAGATTCACGCGTTTGGACTTTGGACTTTGACTTTGATCCTACTGTACAATCGGTAGATCGCAGACTCAATCACAGACTCAATCGCAGAGTCAATCGCAGACTCAATCGCGGCACGAATCTTGCCAATACTCACTTGAGGCTTGTTTCACGGCTGGCCAGAAGCTTGGTTTAAGCTTTCCATTCCTTGGTCATACCAAGCGGAGAGAACCAAGTAATAAGAAACATCTCAGGGACAAGCTTCGAGGAACTCGCTTCCCGGACCTTGACGATCAATGCCGGCGGTTGATCGGCGAAAGTACTGTAAGGATAAGAATGGCGGGGCAAGCTGGATTAGTGAGGGGCAGCTCTCCCACTGTCATGCACAAGTACAATCACCCTTAAATTCGAGCTCATTCTATGGGATCCATATTACTTCGTACACTGTTGTTCACGGTCGTGCGTGGCGCAATACTAAAGGGTCCAGGAGTTATAAGCTTCAAACAAAGTTCTTCAGCAAAGACGCACTGCACAGCTGCCGGGAGATTTCGTGCAGCAAAACTAGCAATAATTCCAGCGAGTCAAGTGTCTCAAAAAACTTTATCTAACTATGGTCGAACTAATAAACCTGTCATCTGCCATTCTCGCATGCTTAGTTGCACGGTTGGATGTTTTCAACTGGTTGAGCTTTGCAGCTTCACAGTTCATGCAGCAACAGTGCTCTCGACTCGCGCGAACGCATTGTTCGCCTCCTGCATCGCGAGTTCTTGCCTATAAGTGTAGGCCCTCCCCACATTCTGTACCTGCCTGGTCCTTTAGGGACATCATTATTTACCCACCCATTTATCCATCTCACCGCAACAGACAATGCTACGCCACGGTTCTGGACGGTGCAGTATGTACGTGACGTGCTACGGCAAAGGAACTCAATCCGGAGCTGCTGGCTATCACTGCTTGATGCGGGTGCTGCCGCACAGTTGTCAAGGGGAGAGTGGGAAGAGTGAGCTCTGCAGCGGCTATCAGATCTCCTCGCTGAGCAACAGATAAATTGGGCTTCTGCAAGCCAGATCCAACGGCGCTGCAGCCCCGTTCCGCTGTAGAGTCGTAGTCGAGCCTCCAGCGACCTGAACGCTGGGAATAGTCGCCTACTCTGCGCAGTAACTACGGTACTACTTTTAGATTTATGCACTGAATGCGAGGCAAATCCGGTATACTACTGGAAGTTTCTGCTGCACAGCGGTGGACGTTGAAACGAAACATATATTAAAACTGGAGAAGGCGCGAGTAAATTCTCCGTTGCCATGTGGCCGACCCAACTTGAGGAGAATTCCGTGGTCATTTATGCATTGCATTTCATATCTCCGTAAGTAAGGGAAGATCTGCATAACTGCGAACTTGTGGAGTCTACCGTAACAAAAAGATGATATATCACAACTCTTTGACTTCCTCCAATCTTCTCGGACCATCACAGCACAAACCAGCAATCCTTCATGAGCAAAAGCTCCAGTCACCTGCGTGGAATTTCTCCAATGGCACGTCACCCACATATCCCCTTACCATTGGGTGATGCGCCTCGCATATTTCTACAACGTTCATACATATTCATATGCAGGTTGTCCCAAAAGCACATTATGAACGAGGGGTCATTTGAGATGAGCTTGGGGTCTCACCCAGCCACTTGCCCCACAGCTACGGCCCACCCCTGGTCTCAGCCCTATATCTCCTTCTTATTATCGACTAGGGGCCATGTCGAGGGAGACTGGGGTTGGCAAAGGCTGCTTCCGGGCTGAACAGGGGTGCCCATTGGCCGCATCGCAGGATGCCTGTTCGAAACGTGGTACTAGGTCTCGAAACTTATCGTTATCGTCTGTAGGTGCTGCAGTGGGTTTCTCGAAACCTTCACATATTGGGCTGCCGGCAGTAGAGATTGTGGATATCACCACGCCCAAGTAATTATCGTAGGGCATAAATGAATGGGGCAGGCAGCTGGCCGGCCGGGCGAGTTCTACAGAATTTTGAGATGTGAAGTTATTGCCAAGGGAGAGGGGCGGCCGATGGCGGCGGCGGCGAGAGCACCGTGCTGACGGCGACCGAAGAAAAGCTCTGAGTGTTGAGCGGAGTCTCTGCGGCAGAAAAGCAGATTATCGTCAATGCTTGACGACGCTGCGTCCACGTTGGAACGTGCAAGAGAAACGTCGTCCACGTCTAGAGTTGCATCTGGCAAACCAAGTTCTGAGTGACACAAATCATCTCCGGTGGACCAGACCCCTTTCCCACTCCCACGAGGCCATTCGGAGAATTAAATTCCAGCACTTGTTCCGTTTCTTCGGGCTCGTAGCCAGTTTCATCTGAACTGCCTCGCGTCTAGCCTACTCGCGTCTAATTCCATCCGATGGTCCTGTACAAAGAATTCTCCATTTGGGCATATGTCCTCGGAATTAAAATTTTCCATTCTACGAAGGATTTCCACCGCGTAGTGTAAGAAAAGGGAGGCTGGAACGGACGATCTGCTTGAAAGGCACGAAAATGCGAGGAAATCAAGAATTGCCCACCAAGATTGTTTCTAAATTCGAGCAGAAACGGCTGGCGAGAATACCCATCATTTTTCTGTTCCTTTTTGTACCACACAAAACATCAGGATGACGAAGGTTTTCGTGGTGGTTAGCCTCTCGTATACTTTGATCCTGTCGCGTAGGCTGGCAGTCCGCAATACCCTATCCCCACGGTCCATTCGCTTTTGAACATGCCTGGAGCTGACAAATTGGGGGCTGGTGAATCGGTGATGGGAAATCGACGTGACGGGTCGGCAGCAGGTACAGGTGCGGCGGCGTCGAAACGAGTACCACTGCTTTTGCTACAGCACACGGTACAAAAGATAGAACAGGAGGAGCTGGTTGAGCGACACGAGGTGCAGCTTCAACATCAGCACGAGGCGCTTCTTGGCTTTGTCAATTCTGACTGAGGAATAGATTTACAATTTGTGCTACTGTAGAGAAAATTTAGAGGCTTGAGACGGGACGATCTGGGGATCTGTAAGCTTCATAAGCCCCCTTTTGGGACTTCAGCTTCACTACAAGCCGCTTATAGCCCGCTGTCGTGGAGCGGGCGGTTTCACTTGCTTCTAGAAGATCTCAATTGCTTTTTTATAACCTCGTGTCGGTGTTAGGATGTTTTACTTGATTTTTGGAGATGTATTGGGCAGGTGAGTGCCTTTGGTGTGGGAGGTTTATTTTTAATTCTCGTTCGTCATCTGAAGTTCTGATGGAATTATTTGTCAAGCCCTGTCAATTAAAAGGGGTGCTTCTGGAAGCTTAGATTCGTTTCGGAAGCTGCAGGTCGGCTCGGCCTCGGCTCGGGAGGGAAGGGGGTAGGTCACGTGGAACTGCTTGCTAAAAATGGCACTGAGGAAAGCTACGCCTAGGGCGGTAGCTGCCATTCCGCAAGTTGGGCTATTGCGCTTTCACATCGCTTTACATAAATGGAAGCCCGTTTGGCTACTAGAGATTTGAGTCACTTGAGGTCTTTTTGTTACTCCAATTGACCGTGAAAGCTGACTACGGCAAAATTGGAGGAGGCGCAACCTACAGTAGCGACCACCTAACAACAACTATAATTATCGATATCGGCAACGACCATTTTTAGGTTAAATCTGTCTGATCTATTAAATAGCGTATGCTTTCATTTAAATGTGCAGCCTTTAAAGTAAAACATTTTATAAAGCCAATAAAAAGTTATAATTTATCACGTGTGTGCTGACTAAGCTTTTTGAAATATTTTCGCCGCAGGTGCGCATTTAAAAGAATTTTGGGTGTAAAATTCTAAATGCACCCCTGCTAGCGTGTGGGGCTAGTAAAATTTTCTATTGACACCCCGCCCCGCTCGAATATTTTTTTGTTAATTATTTATTTTTAGTCT
>QGMK01001160.1:0-12531 GCA_007825345.1 Lachnellula suecica
AATAAAATTTAAATATATTATATTAATAAAAAAAAAATTACGAAGTTAATATAAATTAAAAAATAAATTCTAAGCTTTCGAGAATATACGCCGATGTTTAAATTGGAGTATTTTTAATAAAAATATTAAATATTAAAAATTAAAGTGAAATGTTAATTAAGCGGATAGCCCGGGCGGGTGGTTGTCCCGTGAACCCGAGTAAAAGACCTTTCCGGCGTCTACACGTCATCTACGGGCTTATCCCCATTTCCCCTCATCTCCCCTTCTCTGGCGCATATATAATGGGAATATTGCCCTAAACTAGCCCAAAACCACCTATTCGACACCTCCAGAGAACCGACCTCGTGGCGGAGTATGCGCGGACAGTATATCAAGGCTGCACTTTTTTAACCTCACGCGGATATATCTTCACGAGTCTACAACGATCTATATCTCAGTCAGTGATAAAGCAAAAAGACCATGGCAGATATAATAATTATTGGAGGTGGTACTGCGGGGGTTGTTCTGGCGTCGCGGCTCCGCCAGCGCAAGCCAGAATTGTCAATCATCCTCATTGAAGCCGGGCCCGATGTCACCGGCCATCCTCATGTTGAAAAGCCAGCCGAAGCTGCATTTTTGCACTTTTCAGATCTTGACTGGAAGTATATGACAGTTCCCCAGAAACACTTAAACGGCGCCCCTCGATACAATTGCGCTATGAAAGGTCTCTCAGGTGGCACCATCAGTACGTACTTTCCAAATCTTAACTTTTCTACTTAGCTAGAGCTTGGGATTGAGCAGTGCAAAACTTTGCGAAATTCGTATCTTTATGTCTGGTGCAAAGCTAACTCTGAAAATCTGTAGTTAATACCGGTGGTTGGATCCGCGGAGATGCTCTCGATTACGACGAGTGGGCACGTGAAGTGAACGACGAGCGGTGGAGCTACAATGGGCTGCTTCCCTACTTCAAACGTACCGAGAAGCATTTCGATACAGATGCAAACCCTGCTCAGCACGGTTTTGATGGACCTATCGTTACAGCTTCCGTCAGCTCGTCTGGTCGCAAATTTCCACTGCGGGATACCATCTTCAAGCTTTGGTCTCACCTCGGACTTCAACGCGTCTCTGATGCAAATAATGGCCATCCTCAAGGGATAGCAGAGCTCGTTGAAAATTGGAAGGACGGAAAACGACAGATTGCCAGTGCTGCATATCCTCTGCATGGAGTTAAGGTGCTCACGGATACTTTGGTACGTCGTGTTATCATCAATGATGACAAGGTTGCCGTAGGCGTTGAGCTGGCCAGTGGAGAGACGCACATGGTGAAGCAAGGAGGCCAAGTGATCGTTTCGGCAGGCGCTTACCGGACCCCTCAGGTCCTGCAACTTTCTGGGATCGGTGATCCTGTTCATCTTTCTCAGCATGGCATCGCGACTATCGTAGATTTACCCCAAGTTGGAACCAATCTACACGATCACCTGATGATGTTTAGGTATTGGAAGCTCCGGCATCCAGAGAAAGGTCTCGCTCTGGGAGCTTCATCATTCAACGGTCCAAACTATGACAAAGGAGGACCCGTTGACTGGCTGGTCACAGCCCCTATTAGTACAGCACCTCTCAAGGAAGCTCTAGAGAAAGACGAGGGACCTGTACCTGACAATCATGTACTTCTTAAAGGGCCACGAAGTCACTTGGAGATGAATCTTCTGTACGCCGTGTTTGGTGCCGAAGCTCAGGGACTACAGATTCCCATAGATGGAAAATCCATCATGACATACTACATGGGCTGCTTACCAACTTCTCGAGGATCCGTAACTCTCAGCTCAGATGATCCTTCGGAATCTCCAGTCATCGACCCCAACTATTTCGCCACGGAGACTGACAAGCACGTCATGCGTGAAGGTTTTCGTATGCATGCTCGACTTATGCTGGACACGCCCGAAGGAAAGGAACTCGTTGTCGAGGAGTATACTCCGGCTGGTCTGGCGATTGCAGGCTTGGATGCGACAAATGAGCAAATAGACGAGCGGATTAAACTGGGAGGTTCGACAGTTTTTCATCCCGGTGGCACCGCGTCTATGGGTAAGGTGGTAGACGGATCACTGAAAGTCTATGGGGTCAAAAACCTTCGTGTTGTTGATGCTAGCGTAGTAAGCGTTTTCTTGACATATTTGCCGGTATGTCTGTTGACCGAGCATCCTAGATTCCCCAGCCAATGGCTTCGCATTATCAAGTCGCTGTCTATGCGATTGCTGAGCAAGCCGTTGATATTATATTGAGCGAGGACTTCTAAGCCAGTGCTTCAAATTTCTTTTCGAGCACCAGGAAAGAAGACGAGGGTGCAACGCGACAGCGAAGAGCCAAATAGTTATCCAACTTGATGTGAAGATGTGGCAACTGCGATCGAGAGGTTTTGAGATTACCATCGAATGATTTTGCTGGTGCGATCTAGTGTCTTTCATTTTTCATTTAACCTGTGATGCAACCGAACTACAAATGCTTCAAGGATAACCAAAATGACATTCAATTTCAACCCTGCGTCATGGTACCTGGCTAAACGTATTTGCAAATTTACATCGAGGCCTCGCCCTCTTAGGCTTAGTAGCTCAGGATTATAGCACCGGTCCAACTTCTCAAGCCTTCTTTCCCTTTCGGGCTCGCCGTGACAGTGTCGGCGGGAGCACCAACCTAGTATCACACGGTGCTACACCTGGAGCTCCCAATACAACACTACGTTTCATCACTCTCAAAAAAAAAAAGTTTCGAAACATCCCATACATTATCCGGAAGATTTTGGCCACCGGTAAAGCCTCACAACTCAATCGCCCGAAACAAGACCACATCGAGTCGGCTTCCAAGACCACGACATTCATCGCTTCGATACCAGCTCATACGCCAGCCATTACACGTTGCGAAATGGCTACCCTTCTTACTATTTCTACCGAGCTCCGTGGCCTCATTCTCGACTATGTCGTCGCGGCAGAACGACCTGCGCCAACAGATCCTAATAAGGACAATCGGACGAATGCTGACGGTGTAAGCTGGTACGGCGGAAAACATACATTCTTGGAACAGAGTCACAATAGATCAGCCTCATATTCAACTCTCTTGGTCAACCATCTACTACACGACGAAACACTCAAAGCGCTCGAGCTCTTGCCAACGAAACATTCCTACGCTCTGGATATTATGTTTGTCGATGAAAGTTACATCTGCCCTACCTGGCTTCGGTTGCCCCACAAGACCATTCAAGTAGAAAAGGTTTATACTGCACTGCGTACCGTGACAACTGGAGGAAAGAAGGGTTACGGCTGGAAGTTTGGCGACGGCGGTGCCCCTCAATTTACATTTGACCTCTATAGTCTGCTGGACCGTTTCTTGAAAGTTGGACCTGCAGGACCTCGAGCCAGAAATGCCGAGGACTTCCAAAACTTCAGTATCCAGAGCCTTGAGCTGGATATCATCACCCCAGGCGAATTCACTCAAGGCTTAGGGGCTGGTCTAAGTCGGTACGGACCTGCTTATACTACGACGGATGAATAAGCGTCCGCATTCCTTGACTTCGTTAACAGCTTTCTTCGGCAACTATTGAGCATGGGCTACCATACCGCTGAGTACGGGGGACTTCTGTACGAAAACATCGGCAGCATAAGGTTGCTACTAGATGGGGAGGTCAAACACGAGTTTAATTTGGCAAAAATGTTGAAAAGGTTACACTTCAACGTATATGACCAGGCTTTTGGAAGTGCGTGTTGGAGGCACGAGCTACGCCCCCAAAGGTTCAAGGACTGGAAGAAAAACGCGTACAAGAGTCGAATCGAATTAGGATTACGGGTACTTCCGGAGGACCCGAGCTCAGATGATTCTGATGTTGACGAGGAGGATGCTTCTGATCTTGACGAAGATGATATTTCTGACCTTGAAGAAGAAGATACTTCTGACCTTGACGAAGATGATACTTCTGACCTTGATGAAGAAGATACTTCTGATCTCGACGAGGCGCTTGACTCTCTCACAATCAATTGAAATTTTGAGGCATCGTGATATGGGTTGGGAGTTGTGGATAGAAAGTGAAGATGTTGATAGCTCTGATGGAGCTTTGAACCGGGACATACCGCAATAGTAATATAATCCGCATCCTCGCAGATTCCTCGTGAAAGCCATAGATTCCTATGACGGGGTATTCGTGGTCTATAAGTACAGCGCTAGTATAACACAGGGGACAAGATAATAGTGAATTGAATTTATTTCAGGCAGTAAGAGAAGTAGCTCTTGCGTTCCTATTATATACTTTTATAGTGCGCTAGTACTCGAACACCGCGCTAGCCTTTTATACGCTCTAATATCACGAGATAATTCCTTTTATGCCGTAGTCAAATGCATCGTGAGGTTAACTTATAGTTATGAAAGGACGGGTGCCAAGAAGGGTCACCGAGAAAAGAACTCTCCACTCCGAATCAAAGTCTCATCCCAAAGCGTCTCAAACGTCCTTCCAAAAACCCTCTGCAGCCCAAGCATCCGACTTAGATCCACATCATACTCATCAAACGACGGCACCAGTGCGACCATCTTTATCTGAGCCAAATAATCCACAAACCAAGCCCTCGTCTCACCTTTCGACATCGAGCCTCCGACGAGAGATAGCCAGAGTAGGAGAGGGTTGTTAGATGCGTCAATTGGCACCTCACCTAAAGACGCCCGCAGTTGCGTCAGCAGGTATCGAGAACCGGTTGCGGAGTGCGGGAATTCTTCCAGTATGGCCTTCATGTACAACAGCGCTCCGAGCCGACACGCTTTATCAATCACAACTTCTGCTTCCCCGGGGGGAAGCCTCGAGCTGAAATCCAACAAGCTGTATTCAAGCCAATACAAATCCTCCGAGAAAGTAGTAGGGTCAAAGAAAATCGAAGCCTCCGAAGCGAAGCGAATAGCCTGCGAGAAACACGCTAGCTCCGTCATGATGCCTATGAGTTCCGGATGAACACCGCATTTGGTAAGAACAAGTCGCATGTCTCGATTTGTGGTGTCTAGTCTTTGGGCTGAGAGGAGGGACCAGGTTGATTGGCGGGGTGAGCGGTTGAAGTCTAGGAGGGGGTGGGGATGCGTAGTCGATGGCGCCGGTGATGTCTGATCTGTTCTTTGGTGTCAGCTTAAAAGCTTAAAAAGGAAACGAGTACTCGCCGACGAAGCTTTACTTGGAGAAGCTCGGATATGGGATAGATGCTGCGTCTCGAGTTCATCATTTGCTTGATGCCGAGCATATGCGTCCGCCATCGATGTTGATTCCCAGCTATTGCCTGAAGTCGCTTTCTATCAGCCTGGCAGAAAAATGCGGTGCTCAGATAAACATACCTCTCCCAAAGCCAAACAAGATATCGCCCCAATAGTCGCATCATCTATCCCCCCATCCGCCTCACAGAGTCGCTTATTGACTATACCAACAACTTGGCCGAGATGATGCATAGAGTCTTTCGTTTCCGTCCTGCCTTCCAGAAGTGCAAGATACAGAGCGCCGGCATATAACATTCCGTGGAGCATTGCTGAATCCCGCATTGCGTACTGAAACCATTCCGGCGACTTCAAGGGGTTGGATTTGAGGCATGATTCTAAGGGGAACACCCTTCGAGGTGCGTGAGTGAGATAGTGATCTAGTAGTGTGTGTACGCTAGCAGTCATCTCGATTGGGTAGTCGAAGTTCAGGAGGGCTGTTGGGAAGCCTATGTTTCGTGGGACCGCAGGATTGGTAGACAGGGTAAGAGCACTTGAGGATGGTGGGGTTGGTGGGGTGGTGGTACTGCAAACCGACGGGACACTTTGAGGGGAGCCTCCATCAGAAGTCTGTGTTGTACTTCTGTGTGCACCTGATATAGTGGGTGGGGTCCTCTTATTAGAGTGTGTTGCAGTCCGCAAATGCTCCTGTCTTACATGACTCCGCACCAGCTTCCGTACTTCAGGGTCCCTATTCCGGCCCGGCTTGACCGCATTCACAAATTCAAAATGGCGTCCTATCTTGGGAGTAGAACCCCTGCTCACAATATCGGACTGGCTCCTGTTTTCTTGGTGGATCTGCGGAAACGAAGCCAAAGGAGTTACATGCCGCTGGCCTGGAACCCGCCATCCTTTGTGGACCGCGACCGTCGGACCATCAGGCACGATGATGCTGAAGCTATCCATCAGAATATTGGGATTGTTGCACTTTCCCAATTTAGATACGTAGATACGACCCTTGGCTTCTCAGTCCCCTAATAATAATATCAACGCAAAGGCGGGTGGTATGTTCTAGCTCAGAAGCTGTGCTTACTTCAGAGCGGCTTAAAGCCGCTGCCGCTCTGATTAGTGAGCCGGCTCAAAAAAGTGGGGGTTGGCCTATGGAGGCGGTTTCCTTGAGCACTAGCTGCATGCACGGGCCTAGTTCGTGCATGGCGGTGTTTTGGCGTTTGCCTAATCCGTCGATGTATGCCTTTTCTGGATTCATCAATAACTTCATGTTTTGTTGTAGGCTAGGAGTCTTGGTAATATCAATCGACAATGCGTAATTGAAATGTGGGGAGGAGAGGCTTTGTGCCTCTCTATTTAACAGAAAATGTTCCTCCACGAAATGAAAATGCGTGTTCAAACTAATCAAGGGTTTGGAACTTTTCAGAACCTACAGACTTAAAATCCCAATACCACAATTCCGACCACTTTTGAAACCAGCACATCCCAAGATGACGACCCAACAGACGGCAGTCACTCAATACGTGGTGGTCAATGGCGCGAAAGCAGCGTACCGTCGCCTTGGACTTGGTTCAGGCATTCCACTCGTAATGATCATCCATTTTCGCGGAAACATGGACTTCTGGGACCCAGCCCTAATCAACGCACTCGCAAAGTCACGACCAATCATCCTCCTCGATTACCCCGGAATCGGTAAAAGCGAAGGCGAAATCCCCCTCACTCTCCAAGGCTGGGCAGCCCATGTGGTTGCTCTTGTGGACGTCTTGAATATCAAAGAGATCGATCTCCTTGGATTTTCCATGGGAGGTGGAGCTGCTCAATATGTCGCACTCAACGCACCAGGCTTAGTTCGAAAGCTCGTTCTGGCCGGGACGCGTACAAGCGTCACTCCGAATACCACCAGAGGGGAGCCGGCGATTTTCGAGGCGCTGGCTACGTCGACCACGGAGGAAGAGTTTAAAGCTTCGTGGGCCTTGTCGTTCTTCAATCCAAGCCCACTTGGCCAGGCAGCTGCCGAAGCTTCCTGGGCTCGAATCATGTCTCGAACCGAAGACCGCGCTCCGCATCTCAGTCCCGAGCTGGCGAAACGACAGATTGAGGCATTTGGGAAGTTCATGACTCCGCATCCTGACAATGCTTATGAGCGTATCCATGAGCTCACTATGCCGGTGTTTGTGGCGAATGGCGATAATGACTCCCTTATCCCGACGGTGAACACGTATGAGCTTGCTCAGATCTTGCCGTACGCCCATATTCATATTTATCCCAACTCGGGGCACGGATTCCTGTACCAGTACGCTGAGTTGTTCGCGAAGCACGTTAATCTGTTTCTCGATGGGAAGTATGAGGCGGAGGATGCAAAGGAATTGTTCAAGTTCAAAGCACGCTTGGCTTAGACTTAGAGGCTTGGGAATTGAGGCACAAGAGAGCGATGTTTGGGGTGAACCGGCAAGCGTTTGCGATGAACAATGGAGAGAGAGACGAGTCGGGTTGGTGGGACGGAAAACGGTGTATTGTAGAGCAATGATTCTGGCGGGGATGATGCAAGTTATGGTTCTACGTTGTGAATTGACTTCCATCGCAGGTAGAATTATGTTATTTTAGGCACTGAATAACGGTCCTCGCTCTGATTCTATCCATGTCAACTGTATGTTTGCCTCCGCAAATGTTTTTTCAACCTTATTGTAGCCAATGTACTTCGGATTGTATGCTTCGGAACGCCACAACACGACCCACTTCAAATTAGGATATCGGGATTTTTTATTTTGGGCAATGTCGCAGATCCAGTCGCTCAACTCGCCATTCTCAATGGCAAAAGAAGTGCACGCATGATGAACGTTGACACCAAAAAACCACGGGAATCTTGCTTCGTCCGAAATCTCAATTTGCAATTGCTCGAGCTGAGGAGGGAGCAAAGACGAAACAGGTGACATTTTCTCATGCTGGATACCAGAGATTTTGGCGTCGGACTTGGAGATGGCAACAAATTCTCGAGGCAGACCTAAACGCCGCAACCTCGTGAACCCGGCGAGATCGACAATCGATGTTTTGACTGCACCCCTGTCATCGCCTTTTGCTTCGCCGTAGAGAAAAAGCTCTTCTAAGATCTCTCGATGTGGCTGAAGAGCATCGATTAAGCGCGCACCGGCTAGTTGATTTGTGAACGGCCCGTATCGACGATCTTGAGGGGTCCGGGAGAACTCCAGATGAAATGACTTCAGCGCCTTTGGCCAAGTCAGGACCTCTGTAAGATCCTTGCCGGAGGGGACACTATTTTCAAACGAGAGGGATGTAATACCAGAAGTATGAGCATATTCTTTATGAATGGGGCCATCAATGCAATCCCAGGATCTGATTCCCTTGATCGATAGTGACCTCAGATGGGGATGACAAAAGAACTCGTAGATGGCGGGCCTGTACGCGCTGCCTTCTCGAAAGTCATATGCGCCGGTACGTTTGGCGTATATTTCAAGAGATGTTGCCGCCGAAAAATCGAGACGTCCATCATGTACTGGTGGTGTGAGATGCAGGTGTTGCAGAGAGGAGCATTTTAGCAATTCGATGGCTTCCTCAATAACTTCCAACATCTCTGGAGGACCCCCACCTAAAGCTAGCGGCAGAAACAAGAGAGCACAGGCGATGTGAGTTAGAGATGGTGCGGACGAAGAGTTCAAGCTGAACTATTTCTGAATCTCGGCGCGGAACTGCGTGTGGGGTTGACGGGTTCATGAGGCCCTCAATGGGAAGATGGAAACTCGCAGACCAGTCTGGGTATTGCATTACATCAAGATGTATCCGAGTCCAGGGGTTCCGCCCTCCCTCCTCGAAATGCACAAAGCGGTAAAGGAGGGGGTTGAGGTTGCGGTGGAGATATTTGCATACCCTGACGAGTTTGGGAAGAGAGTCATGTGTGAGGCGCGCTATGGCGGCTAGAGTCTCTGGGGGTAGCGTGTCGAGAGCTTGCTTCTTAGTTGACATGGCTACACTCGGATTAGGACAATGAAGCGTTGGAATTGAGTGAGTTGAGGTTTTTACGCCCATATCGGTTTGAGTTGTGTGGCTGACTAATCCTACTCCAAATTCTGCAATCTTCTTAAAGAATCAGAATTCTCGAGAGATTATTAGTATGAGTAAGTTTGTATTTTGATCCAGCTTATATCTAATAATAATTGCTTCCTGAAAGTACAAATAATGATCAAAGTGAAGTGTCATCTCGAGTACCCCCTCCTTCTTGACTCAAAGGAGCTTAGCGTCTCGGTTGGAACCTTAAGTGGTTTTGACGCGACTCTTGGATTTGGACGCGTCGCTGATGACCCCATTCACATCTCCCCGTCGCGCTCACCACATTCCACGAAAGACCATCTTGCCAGCATATCGCATTGTCTGAATAGCTTCACATTTGCGCTTGACGCGTCTATGCGCTCTGCTTGGCTGCTCCCCTCCTCGATATTTGCCGCGCGAAACGCTGCTACGGAGCTCCCCACATTGCTTGTGACGAGCAAACTCTCCTCGAACAGGAGTGAGACGAACGTCTGCAGGACAATCAAATCATGATGCCTAAACCGACGGTTGCCGGTGTTTACTCCGCAACCTACAGTAATGTATGCGGAACCTCCAGCTTCGTCCTTGCTGGCTGGCAGCTAATATTTGCCAGATCCCTGTCTATGAATATCAATTCGGCGAAGCTCTGAAGGAGCATGGTAAGCTTGATTCTAGTCTTTGTTGGTATTTACAATAGCTCAAGTGTGAAATCAGTTATGCGCCGCCGTCACGACGATTGGATCAATGCGACACATATCCTTAAAGCCGCCGGGTTCGATAAGCCTGCGCGAACAAGAATTTTGGAGCGAGAGGTTCAAAAGGAGAACCATGAGAAGGTCCAAGGTGGATATGGAAAATATCAAGGTACACTGGATCATTCCCCTTGAAAGAGTTATTGCTGATACGAGGCAGGCACTTGGGTTTCCTTGGAGCAGGGAGAAGCTCTAGCTCAACGAAATAACGTCTACGAAAAGCTGCGCCCTATTTTCGAATTCATCCCCGGAAACATAAGTCCCCCGCCGGCCCCGAAGCATACCACAAATAAACCAAAAGTGCCAAAGAAACCAGCAGTTCCAAAATGGGGAAGCAGTGAGTCAGCAACGTGTGCGTTCTACCGAGACAACGCTGACAGAATAGAACCAGTGGCGGCTCCAGCTCGGGTGATTGAAGACGAGTACGACAATATCAGTGCTCAACTCAATGACGACGAGAGTCTCGCAGACGATGTAACAGTTGCTTCGGCCTCTTTCATGGCTGAAGATGATCGCTACGATATGTCCCACGCATCCACAGGCCACCGAAAACGCAAGCGTGAGGACTTACAAAATGCACTCGATCGAGCTCACGTATTGTACTCGGACGATCTTTTAGACTATTTCCTGACTTCAAATGATTCCGATCATGCTGTTAGACCCGACCCTCCGGTCAATTTTCAACCCGACTGGAATATTGATCAGGATCGACACACGGCTATACACTGGGCTGCTGCCATGGGCGATGTCGAGATTATGAAGGAGCTGAGAAGACACGGGGCAAATCTGTCTGCTCAGAACATCAGAGGCGAAACACCGCTTATGCGTGCGGTTCTCTTCACAAACTGCAAAGACAAGGGCACAATGCCAGTTGTTGTGAAAGAATTAATGAGCACGATTAGATGCGTTGACTTTTGCCAAGCTACAGTCCTTCACCATACTGCTGCAGTGACTGTCAGCACAGGAAAGCACCGGTGTGCGCGCTACTACCTCGATATACTTCTTAATAAGATGCAAGAGGAGCTAGACCCAGAATCTTTTCAGCGTATTCTTGATGCCCAAGACATTGATGGGAACACAGCTCTCCACATTGCTGCTAAAAACGGCGCCCGCAAATGTGTTAGAGCTCTTATGGGTCGTGCGCCGAAGATGGATATCATGAATAAGGATCGACAGACTGCAGAAGTTTTGATCCAGCAGCTGAATGAGAGCACGATGCACGACCTCCAAAATAACCGCTACGCACGAGCGAATTCTTCGTCCCCGTTCTTGCCGCCCTATCACGACCACAAAGATTTGCAAGAAAGTCGTTATCAGGAGTCTTACGGTACACCTCCGCCTTCGAAACGTCAAACACCGATCCATCATTCTGAAGCCGCAATGTCTGTCGAGCAGAAAATTGCACCTCACATGTTTCAAAAGCTGCAAGAACTTGCAAACTCGTTTGATGAAGAGCTGATGGAGAAAGACACGTCGGAGAAGGAAGCTAGGCGTATCGTCAACAGTACTCACGTGGAGCTTAAGATGCTTCGTGATCAAGTACTTGACCTAGGCTTCAACGAAGAGGATCCCGAGACCCAGGACGGCATGAGGGATCAGCTATCCCAAGTTGAGCAATTGATAACATCCCTGATTGAGCAACAGCAGCAAATGCAGCTTTTGAGCAGAGCAAACCACGAAGAGGTCAAAAGCAATGGTCACATGACCGGCGAAGATGATATTGCGGAGCGGGCTATGCTGGCTAAGGTACTGAACGAAGAACAGAATAAGCGTCAGAACCTTGTGGTGCAATACCGCGAGGCCTTGAGTATGGCTGGTGGGCTTGGCGAGAAAGGTGACTTGTACAAGAGGCTTCTTGCCATGTGCATTCCCACCGATGAGGAGATGACGCCTGAAAATATGGACATCTTGATCGAGCAAATGTCAGAGGAGCAGAAAGGCTTAGACAGGGAGGTCTTACAAGCAGACGAGGTCTAATTTCTTGTGGGCTAATCTTGACATGATTGCTCCACCGAAAGCACGGAATCATCATGTCGGGAATTCTAAGCATTGGATCGGCGTTCTTGTAGCAAGCAAGATTAATGATTGTCAGGATGGAATTACGGCGTCTGGAGTTACTGGTGCGGATTAGGGGTTTATTCACCTCAGCAGGGCGATTCAGCATGGATCTGGGAGTCAATCTCCTTTGTATATAGTGGTACATTAACAGACTTTACATTCATGAATCGCACGCCCTGACCTATCTCGCTGTCCCGTCCATATATATTTCCATCCTCTACTGCAATTGCACTTCTTCTACTTAGCCTATCCAGTTGGAAACAAAACCCCACAACCTTTCCGCAACACCGTCTCAACTGCGGCCATGGACCCCAAGCCATCACCCCAGGTATCTACCTACGACCCCAATTTCTTCGCCACACGGCCCGTACCAAAGTCGAGATCCTACAAAAGCAGATTTCACGAACATTTCGAAGGTGGCGAACACGAAATGGCTACTATGCACCAATCAAGCCCGGTACCACCTTCCACCTCCAATACCACC
>QGMK01001161.1:0-12509 GCA_007825345.1 Lachnellula suecica
CCTGCTATGCCAGCCCAAAAAACCCAAACCCAAACTCAAAGCAAGAATAATGAAGAGAGAGAAAGAAAAAAAAGACATTAAACTATGTTATTTTGTTGTACTTTTGCACCGTCACCCCTCCGTCATCAAAGAATCAATCATCATCCAGCTCAATAACCTCCACCGGCCCCGCGTGCCTCGCGCATTCCGCAAGACTCGGCTTCTCCTCCTCCTCATCCGTATCATCATCGTGATCAAACGGATCCTTCCGCTTCTGCGGTCTCGGCTCCGGTTTCGGCCGCCAGGAGCCATCGGGCGCGATAAGGATAGCCTTCACATCGAGGTTATTCTGGCGCTCGAGCGCGGCGCGCACCGAGACGAGGAAGTCGTCGACCAGCAGGCTGTACGGGCGCGCGTCCTGGCCGCACAGCGGGCACTTCCAGACGTCGGGCATGCAGGGCTGCTGCGGCCGCTTGGGCTTGCTGTTGCGTGTCAGGAGGAAGGTTTCCAGGTCGAAGCATTCGCGGTGCAGGCAGGTGCGTCCGCGGACGGGCGTGACGAAGATGCGCGCTGTGAAGGGGTCGGCGAGGCTGAGGGTTAGGTCGGTGGCTACTATGGCCAGGTCGTCGTCGTCGTCGTTTGCGGGCGCCAGGCTCTTCATGATGGCGTCTAGGGTTTGGGAGGCCGGTATTCGCTGGTCCTGGAGGCAGTTGTCCATTATCTGTTGGTGGCGGAGGGTTTCGATTGCCTCGACGGCTACGAAATACCCCTGATCCTTCATCTTCGCTGAACGCCAATTTGGTATAGATATTTGTACTATGTTCTGGCTGTTTGGTCCAGCAGCAACAATGATTGGGGTCAGATCTATCGGGAGATCTTTTCCGTGTTGAGTTTTGCGCCGCATTTCCAGTATATTAAGATTGAACATCGGAAATATAGTTTCCGGCCATACCGTATCGCTAATAACCCAATCCGGGGCCAAGCATATCGTAACTTCAGGTTTTGTTTGAATGCAACGAAATCGGTATTGCAAAACTCCACTTTTAAGCTCCCGAGTTGCCAATTTTCCAGGACCTGTAGAGTGATCCCTAGCTACATAAGCGAGCTCAGCTGCGGACACAGTGAACGAGAATTTTGCCACCGGGGAATCTACCGGAAGCTTCACCGGCGCAAGAGCAAATCCCTTCACAAATTGGTAATATCGCCGGGACGTATCGCTTTGCGAATTTGGAAACATGCCAGGAACAACTAGTATCGGACTTCGGAGAAGCGCTTGATGCAATGCTGTTACATCTGGGTTTACGGCCTGCCTGTCCCAAACCATATTGGCTGGAGGGACGAGTGGGTGATCCAGGGGGTGCCTAACAATGTGCTCTGGTCTCGTATTGGGTGCAGAAGCCCTGCTTGAACGAGGAGATGGTACGTTAGAAGGAACTGTGCCGGGAGTTCGTCTACCAGTACTCGATATGCTATTGTTTCTAGAATGTGCTCGTTGCTGAGGCGAGACGCTAGAACCGCTATCTCTTCGAATTTGTGCTGCACGATTCATATTAATAACTTGTTGGACTTGATGTTGGGAATGCTGTTGCATCAATGCTGTCCCCTGTTGCGGTTGTTGTTGGTATTGAGGATGAATCTGTTGCTGATACTGGCCTTGGACCTGTTGATTCTGTTGATGCTGAATGGCGTTTTGTTGCTGCCATTGAGCTTGCTGAGCAGCATGCTGCATCTGTTGCTGTTGTTGGGCGGCCATTTGCTGAAATTGATGTGATGAGAGTTGAGTCTGCTGCACTCGCGTATCACCATTCTGATTTTGGTATGCCATTTCATGAGTATTGCCTGGTGAATGGCCAGGGGTATTATGCTGATACTGAACTGAATTCCCATTACTCCTCAGCACTGGAGTAAAACCCTGCTGAACCTGTACAGGTGACTGCATACTGAGGCCTTGTATGAGCGTCGGACTTGGTGTACCTGCGTGTAATGGCTGCCCATGAGCATTTGGTGACCGCCCTGCTATTGCAAGTCCTGCAATATTTGGAGACGACGTGCTCCCGACTCTGATAGGCTGAGGTCGATTTGTGGTTTGCCAGATGCTGGCCAGATTGGGACTCGAAGTTTGCCTCGGACCAAGACCAGTTCCGGACTGTGTTACAGGAACAGCATTTGCTGTGTTTCCAGGCCCAGACTGAATAAAATTATTACTTGGAATTACAGGCGTAGGCAGGCGCGTTGATGGGCTCGAGACTGCCGAACCAGATGAACGTCGTGACTGCATATGTTCATTTAGAAGTAGAACATACTCATTCGCCAGTATTTGGTTTCGCTCCTGCACCTCTCTGTCTGTCGGAGGTCGTGCAGTGTTGTACCGAGCGGCGAGTTTCTGGTGATCCTGACGGTCCTTCTTGAACAGATCTTCCATCCTCCGTCCCACAGGATCATCGGTTACTCCCAGGTTACGCCGGGCGGCTGTAAATACCACCCCTTGCAATATTGGAGATAAGAGTCCCATCCTATTGACAAGTTCGTCAACAAGTGGTGGGTACCTCCTAGCAGCACAATCTTTAGATAACTGTACCCAATCCGAGGCTAGTCTCCCCAAGAAGATCCCCACGTCTCTGACTGTTCTACGGTACGGCTCTGAAGTTCTCATTAAATCGGGCAATGGGCTTGGAAATAGCGAAAACCATCTCTTGTGGACTGGGGCCAACCCTTCGTTCTCACGTATTAATTGGCCCACTATCTTGAATGCCACCAGTAAGGTCGATGATGCTGGGAAGTCTCGAATGCTTGTGACTTGCGTAGGATTAGGAATGTCCCATATACAGAATATCTGATGCAAAGCGACGTAAAATGAATCCTCACTCCGACAAGCATCTTCGAGAAGCTGAAACCTTGGTCTTTCGAGGCCGCTGTTAAGACAATCCAATCCACCGACGGATTCAATTTGTCTTTTTATAAGAGAAATTCTTGGCTTTAGGGGTGGCATGACCGGAGGTACTGTTCGCACACGTTTGTTGGGGTTTGGAGCTGGTACGGCGCGCGGGCTAGGATAGGTTTGAGCCTGAGGTAACATTGTGGACGGTAAAGGCAAGTCGGGGGCTGTCCTTGGAGAAGAAGCACTCGTTTGACTTGGACTTGGAAGTTGGCCGGCACCAATCTCCGAAAGGTCTCGGGAATATATTGATCCCGGGAGAGTATCTCGGGGTCGCTGAGACATTGTTGATATAGGTGGGGGCCTGGGAGCCTGTCTCTGCGGGGCATCATGGAGTTTATCTGGCACTTGGGGTTTATCTCGAGCCGGTGCTACTCGCTGCTGCTGCTCTGTTCGAGCTTGTGGTATGGCAGCATTACCCGCCCGCATTCTGGGAGGTGACGAACTGATAACCTCGGGAGAGGTCATCAATTGCTCCTGGGTTCGAATCTGCGGATGATTTGAAAATGCGGCTCGAGACTGTGCCGTTTGTAGTAGTGCCTTTCCGGCTTGAAAGTCAGCCTCGCTTGCTCGCAGTCCATCTTCAGCCCGCTGGTGATGCCTTGCAGCCGAAGAATGTTGATTCTCGTCGGCGGGTATTTCCTGAGGGTTTTCGGTGTGCGATCTACTACGATGCAAATTCGAGTTGGAAAGGACGGGACTGCTCGGCTCGTCACTCGGGGCAGGTGAAGGTAAAACGGCTGCCGTTGACCTTATAATAGTAAATAAAGTTAGCATATCTTCACCAGGCGGAGCGAGCAGTCCTGAGGCCCTTGGGGAACTTACTTCTGGGCCATAGAAACCTGTGGCACGACAGGTCTGGATGGCGTTGGGCGAGGGGTAGGCCGTACTGGAGCTCCTGTTCCTGTGCCTGTCATCCAAGACTTTTTTCGCGCTCCTCCGATGAGAGCCAGCGTCTCGTTCGACGAAACGACGTCTCTCGCCGAAGGACCGGCGTGGCCATCTTTATCTGGAGGTCTGCGCATGTCTTATGTTGACCATTCGAGGGCGCATCGGCCGGGTTTGTGGGGATCGGGCTGGGGAGAGGCGGTCATGCAGCGTACTGGATGATTTCATTCCGACTAGAATCTGGCGATGCTGGGATGACGGCAGCGTGGCAGTAAGACACGGCGGCGGAGGCACGAGCAGGAGGGCGGCGGCGTAATTAAGGTGTCTGCTACGAGACAGGGAATTTGGATCGTGGTGGCAGATGATAATACTTCAATCGGTTGATGTTTGATGCTGATGTTGATGTGAATAGGTAGGAATTCACAGGCAAGATCTAGAGCTGTCGAAAGGACGAGGCGTTCATTATGTATTAGATGGGGGTGGATGTAATAGTAATGGAATGGAATGGACAAAGTGGCATCAGACGAAAGAGCAAAAGAGCAAGCAGGAAAGAAAAAGCAATAGAGGAATAAATCACAGTAATTCGCCGGTAAGTGAAGTCAAGAAGAAGCTCATGGATTGGCTTGAGTTGGTTATCCTCGTCGTTGTCGGTCGGTCGGTCGGTCGTCTTTGCGCTCTGTGCCCGCCCGGCAGCCATATTTTTAGCGTGCAGGGCCACTGGCCTGGCAGTCGCAGTCTCGAAGAATGTCTCGCAGCGAGCAGTAATAATGATGTTTTAGCGGCCAGAAACGCCTCTTCAATATCAAATTTGGGCTCTCAGACCACATATCCAGCCTCCAGCCATCCATCCTAGTCAAAGCACAAGGGGCGACTGGGACTGGGAATAATAATAATGACCTAAGCTCCTGGACTCCTGGACTCCTGCCAGTGGTGGTCCCGTCTCGACTACACACTACTACTGTTATCTATCTACTCGTACAATGCACTCATAACATCATCTCCGATTATTGTCTCATCCCATCACCATCATCACGCTCCTCACCATCAATATCAAATATCAATCAATCAATCAATCACTTCGTCGGCCTTCCCCTTTCCCAGATTCATCTATCCGTCGACCTATTCTGGTATCGGCTTAGGCGTCCTGTCGTTCCATTGGTCTGGCCCATCCTGCATACTGCATACTTCAGCTGGGAAGGAAGTCTCGACCCTTGCCAGCACTGCAGTCTGCAGTCTGCAGACAATACTTTACCCGCTGTTCAGTTTCCACGCCCACTGTACTGTCTCTCGCACTTGCCGTGCGAGATCTCTGCGCGACATCACCCTCCCGGAGCCTCAGTTAAATCCTCCGAAACAGCTGTCCTTCTCGCCCAAGTCGAATCGCCCACGTCACCTCCCACCTCCCGCCCCCCCCCTATATACCTGTTCTTCGATGTGTTCGCTGTGAGAGTGCCGTCCCCTGCGACGTGAGGAGATAGAGAAGAAAGGGAGCATCGAGGCAAGATGGCGCAAGAACGCCCCGAGGCAGGCCAGATACTGATCGTTATCCGTGAGTCGCCAATTGTTGCGTTGAGCGTGGTAGTGGTGCTGCTTGGAACGAAACGACCCGCATCTGGGAGGTTTCTAATTTCAATGTATAGCAAACATGGGGAGATTTAGCTGCTAACACTCATCAAACCCAGACGACTTTTCCGCCCGCAGCGCTGACGAATTAAGCCTCTCGAAAGGAGATCGTGTCGAATTGATCGAGCGCGATGATGACTTTGGCGATGGCTGGTACTTGGGGAAGCACTTGATGAACGGGAGCAGTGGGCTTTTCCCTGAAGGTCAGCCATTGATCCTTCCCTATGCTTTCTAAATGAAGCTAGAAATTAACGTGCGCCAGTCTACACCAGAATTGCCCCCCGAGGTCCTCCTTCATATCCCCCAATCGCTTCTGCGATCCCACGCTCAATACCTGCTCCAGTTGCCGAGCCAGCGAAGGAAGAAAGTGCACAACCACCTGTGATAGAAAATACTGTAGTAACCCCTACTCCAAATGATATGCAAATGTCTGTACCGGCTCCAGAAGCAGACAAAACTCCCCAAGCCAGTCGACATGTTAGTGCGTCAGAGATCTTGGACTCTCCGAGTGTCACCTCTCCTTTGAGTCCTACCGAAAAAGTTGTCCCTCCAGCCGGCACAATCTCGAATCCCACGGTACCCATACAACCTAAAAGTGTTACGGAGGCGGTAAAGGCGCATATCCATGGGCAGGACAGTCCAGTGATGAATGAAACTTTGAGCGTCATCGATGAACATATCACGGACATGCATTCACCGCATCACAGTGTTGTAGGGACGGATAGAAGAGGAGCTAACGACTCTGGAAGTGAATATAGCAGTCATCTCGACCAACGGCTGTCTTACATAAACGGGGAGGAGACAGACGAGGAGGACGAAGCAATCCATACAGAAGCAGAGGTCGCAACCTGGACACCAGATCAAGTCGCAGAATACCTCTTTACAGTAGGCGTGGAAACAAAGCATTGCGAAGTCTTTCGAGATCAGGAAATTACAGGCGACGTGCTCCTCGGCATGGATCAAACGTCGGTTTTCCTGAAGGAGTTCGATCTAGGTTCCGTTGGCCGCAGATTGAAGACCTGGCAAAAGATCAAGACTCTGCAAGATGAAGTGCATGGCGAAAGCTCGACAAGACGCAACACCGGAACATATGCCAGTGAAGTTGGTTCAGATGATGGTGGCCGCAACCGAAGTCGTAGCATAAACTCTACGAACATGCTGCCCCGGATACCAAGCTTGATGGACCGGCCCGCATCACGTCAAAATTCACGCCTTTCACAGCAACACAATTCTCGATCACAACAAGCCTTTCAAGAAAATTCCCCTGTGTCACCGAAGGCGGCCCCAGAAAGTCCCCGGCCCACAGGAGAGAAGCGGCCATCCGCTGCATCTATCCGAGACATGCATCACTCGCGACAAAACTCGGCAAACGAGTTCACCGTGACTTCTCTTATGGGCAAAGTAGCTAGTGGCTCTCCGAAACCTCAAGATACAGCCCATAAGAAGCAGCCGTCATTTGACAGGAATTGGACCATGGGGGCAGCTGCTTCTCCCCCGCTTTCCTCATTACCCAGCCGCCCATTGTCTTCCTCTGGTATCAAAGCAATGGGAATGGCAAGAAGCTCCACAGATCAGCTGTCGCAAAGCACAGCTCTTTCCCCAACCCTGGATATATTAGACCGAGGGTACTTTTCAGGTGGTGAAGCTGAAGGTCGGCAAAGAAATGTTCTTCGGAAACGGGGAAGCACAGCCACTACCACCCATTCTCGAAACTCGAGTTACACAGACGAGCAGAGACTTAGAAGCGCAACGGCGCACTCTAGACATTCCAGATTTGGAAGTGTCGATTCTGTCCGTGACTCTGCGCCTCCGTCGGCTGCCCAGAAGTACTATGGCATATCATTGAATGGACGCCGAAGGACGCCCTCAGAGAGTTCTATCAACACCCCTCCTCGGCCCTTACCTCCTCCAAAAGATATTCTTTCACCAACAGTAACCAAGCTTGAGGGCAATTCCTATGAAAGTGCAACTTCGCCCAAAGCACCAGGTGCTCAACAATCTCGTGGCGCCGACTGGCTCTTGCCAGTGAAGCCTATAAAGACAAACCGACATTTTGGTCTTAGAGCCATATCGGATGCAGTCACTGGTCACGAGAAATCTCGGGTCACTTCCCCAACGGATCCTGTTTCCTCACCTATAAAGGAATCGCCCCTACAATCGCCCTCGCGAACTGGATCAAGTACGCCCTCTGCAGGCCCTAGTTTTGATCTCGACTCCCCTGATGCAAAGAGTGCCAGTACTACAATGACAACTCCTGGCAGTGCAAAGGCTGCAAGAAAGAAGTCGAAGAAGGAGACAAGCGCGTATACACGTGGTCTCGAAAAGAAATCACCACAGGAGCAGATGATTACTGCTGATTATAGTGGCTGGATGAAAAAGAAGAGCCCCAACCTGATGACAACCTGGAAGCCACGCCTCTTCATTCTCAAGGGACGGAGACTTTCATACTACTATTCTGAGGACGACAAGGAGGAGAAGGGCTTGATTGATATTTCTTTCCATCGGGTTCTCCCTGCGGATACCGATCGCCTCACGGGTCTCCATGCCACGCTTACGGGTGCAACAAATAGCCCGACTAGCCCCGCGGGTGCTCATACTCCAACGCTTGCTTCTACAGAGGCTGCTGCTGAGCCTGAATCAAGTCTATCCAAGGGCGCTAGCGACTCTATGTTCATATTCAAGCTTGTCCCTCCACGAGCTGGATTATCGAGGGCTGTTACATTTACAAAGCCAACTGTACATTATTTTGCGGTCCCAAACATCAAGCAAGGCCGTCTTTGGATGGCAGCTCTCATGAAAGCTACCATCGATCGCGATGACTCAAAACCTATCACGACGACCTATCAACAAAAAACCATATCCCTTGCTAAGGCTCGGGCTATGCGGCACCGACCTCCAGCGTTGATGAATTTAGATGAGCATGCCGACGAGGAAGCAATGAAGACACCAGCTAGCGACAAGCACGGCCTGAACATTCAAGGTATAATCTTTGATCGCGAGTCCCACGAAGGGGACAGTGGTGTTTCCGGAGTATCAAAATCCGAAGTCTCGCAGCCGGAGGCTCCAAATACTACGGAGGGCACATTCCTCCTCAACAGCTCCCCCAGAATGGACGAACCACGTACAGCGTGAAGTCGGACAGGCTTTGAGAGCCAGTAGTTACATTCAATGTGGATACATTCTCGACAACCTTGCACATTTTATTCTCTTATTAATTTTCCCCGTAACCGCCTTCGGTGTCACATATCAGTTATTTTACGATTTCGAATAATTTCGACGTGCATGAGCATAAGGCTGGCAGGTCTGGCAGCGTATGGTTTTTTAGGGGTGGCATGGATGCATGACGAGATGAAGGTGATGAGAGATGGACTTTCTAGCGATACTCCGCAAGTACCTTTTGTAGCATACGACATAGGGGAGGCATTATATGAAAAGCGAGATTCCAGACTTCGTCTTTGACTTCATGGTCCACTGTGAGTTCTGGATTTCTTCAGATACGCTCCTTCCAACTCCAATGAGCCAATTACCGCACCAACTACCGCGGCAATCTCGCTCTATTTCAATATCCCGCTTTTCCCCCACAGTAGAAATTCCTCCCACAGAAATTTTACCTCAATTACATCAAATTTTCATCAATCCTCGCTTTACCTAATTGCCAAGGCGCCGCTCCAACATTGCGCTGCAAAATCCGGCAATCGCGATTCGCCAGCTCTAAGATCAGCGTCATTATTCCCGTCTAGGGCTGGGCATTTATGTAAATCCCGCGCTCCCAGCTTTCTAAGGATGGCGGATGCGTGGTTGAGTTTTCCACCGGCGGCCACTTAAAGGCTCCATAGCGTGAAGGTGGAGGTATGACGGATCCTGGGGAGGAGCGCTAGATGCTCGGGGGAGGCGGGTCAGGTGATGCCTTCCTTCCTTCTAGGGTTTTAAAATGGTGCGCCTTCCCGTCCCGAAGTCCCTTCTGGCAGCCTTACCCACAACCATTCTATTGATTCTCTTTTTTTTTGTTTCGAGGATATACTTGATTCGAAAAACAGGGTTTGGTCGATTACACTGCCGCATGTCGAGAAAGTAGTTGAAATTAACTCCTATATCGCTACCACAGATACCCACATCCGACTACTGTGATCTTTGAGAAAAGTGAACGGCTCAGCAAACAGACAGGCACACGACACCAAATGCAACTGCAACTGCGACCTATACATTTCGCTTGAATCAAACCACCACTAGCGGCATCGATATACCCAAGCAGCATCACAATTCGGACCTGCAGTAGACATACCACCAATCTCAGCAACATTTCATACTAGTAGCAAGTTACCTCACCAGCTGCAACCATGAAGTTCATGGGCCTCACAAACCCGCTCCAAAAGGAGTCGGTGGACAACTACCAAGGCGTTCTTGTCCCGCTTGCGAATGCTTCCCGCGATCCAGCTGTTGTTGCCGAGTATGAGCGTCGGCGCTCGCTCGAGGCTGAGTCTGATGGAGATCGCTCGAAGCGGGAGAAGGTAGAGAAAGGGAGCGGTGATGGCGAAGAGGGCGTATTGCGCACCTCGAGTGCGTTGTATAGTCCGTACACAATCGAGGGTCTGCGTGCGGAGATCAACGAGGATGTGTCGCCGAGTGGGCATGATAGTGCGTATGATGTGAAGAGTAAGGTTATTAACAAGGCCATCCAGGATATCGGCATGGGCAGGTACAACTGGGAGTTGTTTGTGCTGTGTGGGTTTGGGTGGTTTGCTGACAAGTGCGTGCCCTCAAGACCCGTGGTTTGTCGCTGCTAATCGTCTGTTAGTCTTTGGCTTCAAGGAGTTGCTCTGACGCTCCCGTCGATTGCAGAAGAGTTCAATATTTCACAGACTCACGTGAGATATACGACGATGTCGCTGTTCATTGGTCTTTGTCTAGGTGCCAGTTTCTGGGGCATTGGTTCTGACATCATGGGCCGCCGACTGGCTTTTAACATGACTCTGTTCCTTGCAGGTGTCTTCGGTATCGCGGCTGGAGCCGCACCGACCTGGGTTGGTGCCTGTGGTCTTTACGCCGCATTAGGTGTTGGTGTCGGAGGCAACCTTCCTGTCGACGGAGCGCTCTTCTTGGAGTTCTTACCAAACGCCTCCGGTCGTCTGCTTACTTTTCTCTCTATTTGGTGGCCTATAGGACAGCTTGTGGCTTCGCTCATTGCCTGGGGGTTCCTGGGTGGAAATTACTCCAACAACGATGGATGGAGATACTTCGTCTATACCATGGGCGCTATGACTTTTGCCATGTTCCTTGCTCGGTTCCTGCTCTTCCATCTCTACGAGTCGCCCAAGTTCCTCCTCTCGCGCGGTCGCCAGGCCGAGGCCGTTGCTGTGGTTCACGGCATGGCTTACAAGAACAAGACCACTACCTGGTTGACCGAGGAGATCCTGGACGAGATTGGCGGTAACCCAGTGGCGAAGGAATCCGCTCTTTCAACCTCCGAAATCGTCAAGAGAAAGTTCGCATCCTTCTCCACCGAGCGCATCGGCCCCCTATTCCAAGAACGAAAGCTCGGCCTAAACACCGCCCTTCTCTGGTTCTGCTGGCTCACCATCGGCATGGGCTACCCCCTCTTCAACGCCTTCCTCCCTCAATACCTCGCCAACGGCAAAGGCGCCGACGGCGCCGCCATCTCCACCAACGAAACCTACCGCAACTACGCCATCACCTCCGTCATCGGCGTCCCGGGCTCCCTCATCGCCTGCTTCACCGTCGACGTCCCCTACATCGGCCGCAAGGGCACCATGGCCATCTCCACCTGCCTGTCCGGCGTCTTCCTCTTCCTCTTCACCATCTCCGCCGACGCGAACGTCCAGCTCGCTTTCTCCTCAATCGAGGCGTTTTTTCAGAACATCATGTACGGCGTCCTCTACGCTTATACCCCTGAGGTGTTCCCTGCGCCTGTGAGGGGGACGGGGACGGGGATTGCGAGTTTTTTGAATCGGATTGCGGGGCTGTGCGCGCCGATTATTGCGGCGAATATTCCGGGGGCGAATCCGAATGCGCCGGTTTTTGTGTCTGGGGCCTTGATTTTGGCGGCGTTTGTTGCGATGGTGTTTTTGCCGATTGAGACGAGGGGGAAGCAGAGGTTGTGAGGGGTGTTGGAATACCATGTTTATAAGTGAAGAAAGAGGGGTTAAATAGAGTATCGTTTGAATAGTTCATACATTTTCATATCGCAGATTCTTGCTTGTCTGCCGTGCAGACTTTTCGCGTGAGACGCATTTCAATTCAAGTGGAGTGAAGTCTGGTCTTGGTTAGGTATTGTATTCTAGATAGGGTCGATCCTTGACTTTGAGAATTGGAGGATTCGTGGTTCATAGACTTCCTTATTCCCAAAGTTAACGTTGCAGTCTTGATATGACGGTGGAAGGCTATATTATATTTTTATCGGGCCTCAAAAAGGGGTATATAATTCCTAGGCAGAAGAGTAGATTCAAATTCAAGCTTTCCAAGTCTAGCTTCAATCCAAGCTTAAGCCTTATCCGGGAATCTTAATTCTAGTTTAAAGCCAAGTTAACTGAGCCTCAAGAAGCTCTGATAAAAACTTTCTCTATCACACCGCTCTGCTAAGACGTCGTGCAATTACGCACCCTCCTCAGGCATCTATAGTTTACTCCCCCTGGCGTAAGTGGACCCCTGCCCGGATTGCCGCATGCGGTAAGCATGACATACGTACCTCGCCAGGCTTCCAACTTTCTCACCCCAACAACAACACCAACAACAAAAATGCATATATACATATACTTATAACCTTTGCTCCTCCTCCCGCGCCCTATTAAAACTAAGGGGTGTTTCAATTACCTAAAGCACCAACGATGACAGCCCAAGACCAGCAAACAGAGGAGACCCCTCTGCTAGACGTGCAGGGGAAACGCAAACACGTGCACCCGCACACAGTCCGCGTAGTAGTTATATGCGTCATATCGCTGTTCTTGATAGAGATTGGCGATTACATGCAGCGCGCGCCCTGGACACGGATTCTGGAGGATATTGTGTGTCGGGATTATTTTAAGGAGCGGGATGGGGATGTGGGGGTGCGGTGGGAACCGGAGAGGGA
>QGMK01001162.1:0-12510 GCA_007825345.1 Lachnellula suecica
CACAAACATAACATACCTTTCCCATGAAACGGCCCCAACGGCTTCATCTCAAACCCCTGCAAATCCCTCGCACTCCAATCATTCAACAGCACAAACCCAAAAACATGCTCCCGCGCCTCCGCAATCCCCATCACCTCCCCCCTCTCCACGGGCTTAGAGACAAAAAACCCCATCTCGAGCTCGAAATCTAGCATTTTGGAACTGCCATACACAGCTTCACCTTTTTTGCCATAATAAACGCCGTTTGGGCGACGGATGGGGGTCGTGGAGGGCACGACGCTGCTGGCGCGTCCGTTGTAGACGGAGGGCGCGTGGAACCAGTTGGGCGCGATGGGCATCCCGATCATGGCAGAGCAGTTTTTCACGTGCTCGAGGGAGACGTAGAAATCGGAGTAGCCGCCGATGGCCATGGGGAGGTGCATGGTTACTTTGTCCAGAGGGACGAGGCATCTTTCAGAGATTGTGGAGTTTTGGATGTCGCTGATTAACTTTTCTCTAAGGGCACGGCGGAGCGTTTTGGGGAGGGCTGCGAATGCATTGAGAGAAGTCTGGTGTTCAGGTCAGCATGATATAAATTGATTCAGGGATGGCTTTACCTGGCTGAGAATAGACTGCAGCGACTCTCCAGATGGGATAGAACCAAGGTCCAGACCTTCAGAGTAAATGGACAGGTCAATTGCGAAACCACCTATAGCGGAAGCACAGCGAGGGGTGCTGTTTTCGGCCGTGGATATCACGCCGAAGGGAATGTTGTGGATGGTGAAAGGGGAATCAGCGGGGATTGAAATTGGAGCCATGTTGAGCAGAAATTAAATATATCTTCCTTCCGAAAGTGAAATGGTAAATAAAGTTGCATGGACTGAAGACGAGAAGCGGCGACGAGAAGAAGCAACAAGTTGTTCTCGTCCCAACCAACCAACATCACCCCGCAGATCCGAGTTTCCGAACCCCGGATTTCAGGGGGAACGTGGGGCCACCCCGCGATCGTTTCGCTCACCGAAGTCCAAGCTTCACATCAAAATATACTCACAAGCTTAGCACACCCAACTTTTTGGAAATCACCATGGCCCAAGTTCCAGCCGCCAAAGACTCGCCGCCCGGCCTCCCAAATGTCACACGACACATCACCACACACGACAGCTCCGGTAAAGCAATCGTTCACTCCTCCAAACAAGGCAGCTGGACAACCTATGACGACAACAGCATGGCCTTCAACGTAATCTACACCACCTCCACCTTCCCCCCCTCGCTCAACGCCGACGCCGACATCCACGCCCACGAATCACTCATGTCCAGCCAAAAGCTCGGGCTGGTGAACCCCAAAGGCAGCGTTTTGAGGATGGTGGATTTCGCGCCGGGGTTTGATTGCTTGATGCATCGGACGCAGAGTCTGGATTATGGCATTGTGCTGACCGGGAGTATTGAGATGGTGCTGGATGATGGGTCGGCGACACTGATGGGGCAAGGGGATGTGGCTGTGCAGAGGGCGACGATGCATTCGTGGAGGAATCCGTCGAAGACGGAGTGGGCGAGGATGATCTTTGTGCTGCAGGATTGTCAGCCTGTTAAGCTTAATGATAAGATTTTGAAGGAGGATTTAGGCCCAGGGACGGAGGGGTTACCGCCTAGTGGTAATGATGTAGAGGATGCGTAGATGATTTTATTGCCTAGTATGAGATTAACTGACGAAAGATACCCGGGCAAAAACGTTGCTTTTTCTGAAATGATTATGAATTAATTATTATGAGGCATCTTGACCTCTAAATTAAGTCCATATCCTCCGTACTCCAACGCTAAACCCAGGGTATCAGCCACAATTCATGAACGTTACTTCTTAACCACCTTGCCATAAAGGCGATCTCCTGCCCTTCCATGGGCAGGCTGCTTCCCATTCATAGCCCTGCGAGTTTTGTCCGAAGCTTGCGGCTTGCCCAGAATTTTTGCCTTGCAATAATTAACAACAGCAGCGGCCATCGTGAAGGGCAAACTTGCGAGGGTACCGAGAGCTTGAATGGGGAGAACAACAGCCGTCGCTGCCCATTCCACAAGGACGCCTGTAAACCAGCGATTCTTCTGCCCGTTATTTGCTGCTGCTGCAGCCAGGGAAATAGCATCGTTGAGCCGAGCTTCAAGGTCAAGTAATCTAGACTCGGTTTGAAGCGCTTGGAGCGTTGCCCGTTTTTCATATCTTCGTACAGCCCGGTTGAGCGCATCTAGGTCTGGCTGTAAAGCCCTTCTGACATCCGTCGTGAGGACGGCAGATTGCTTGCCACTTAACACCGGGTCGTGTCCGGGTAGGGGTTCTGCAATTGAGTTCCGTGCTTCTAAATCCTCAATTCGACGCAGTATGTCTTTGGTATCGCCAATTGCACCCCCGTTCATGTTATCATACGGATTCGAGTTCACCACTCGCTGTAGGTGCAAAGTTCTCGATTGGATCAGCTTGACCATATGTGCCATAGGTCGAAGCTCGGAGGCAAGAAGGAAAATTGTGAGATTGTAATTCGACACCAGTCCTTCCGAAGGCCGGGTCAATTGGGTGCGTATGGTGTGTAGCAGATACGCGCCCAGCACTGGGAAAAGGAAACATGACAGTAACGCCAGCGTCTCGTGTGTATATAATTCGTTTGAGGCAGCTTCGTGAGCTGGGAGGCGCCGGACCGGTTTCTTCACTGGCTGTGCGGGTTCCTCCTCAGTCTCTTCGGGCACCCCATCTAATGTAGTCTGCGACATGCTCAGCGCATCATATCCTTCGTCCTCTTCGTTGATCATCGTGTCCCCGTTGTATTCTTCGCGCTTTCGGATTGCTTGCGCCGAATGATACCAGTCCCTGTGCAAATTAGACAATGCCTCACCAAGCTTAGGACAGAGACTCACCATGGCAGTCTAACAGACCAATTCAAGAATATCGCAGCCAGAGCTAGAAGCATTATATCTGTGATCACTGAGCTCCCGTTTGTAAAGAGCATTCCACCGACCGCAGGCAAGAGCGCAAACGCCAATGGCACCGAGTCCCATGCTGAAGAGCTATGGCCCGACTCATGGCCAATTGCGCTGGGCTTGGGAAGCAACAGATCATCTGTAGAAGACTGGAACCGCGATCGAGCATCGCTGAAGGAATAATCGGAGAAGTTGGAGCTCCTTCTCTTTTTCAAACCTGGGCCTGAAGGTTCCTGCGAGAACCTGCTCGACGAAGGACGACTTCGAACCTGTGCATTCTCGTCGACGGTGCAAGATCTGCGGATTCCTCCAGCTGGCGATGCTGGTTTTGTTGATGGCTCACCGGCTGCCATTGCTGTCAGGTACCGATACAGGAGACAGGGTAGGGAAGCTGGAGATGCGGAGGCGGAGCAGTGATGTCTTGGCGGGGAGGTCTGATCAGCAAGGTTTGATTTGGAGGCTGGTGGACATCAACATCAACATCAACATCAACAGGCACATCAAATCGCGATTGATGAAGGCATTCATAAACAACTCCTCAAGTGGGGAGGGTAAGCGGCGGTAGTTAGTAAATATTGTCTTGGTGGCGACTAATTCACGCGCTTTCTACTTTCCCTTGCCGCAATCGTCATGCATTTTCAGGTACGGACAATACGCTGGGCGACTAGGATTCGTCAACGTGGTTACACGCCTTATCATGCATGCAGGAACTTGATTTTCCAAATACGATGGAAATATTCAGCTTCTTATATTCCAGCTTTATCTATCTTCATGGTAGCCATAATCTTGTTCTCTGATGGTGTTGATTATTTGGAAGATTCTCTAGATACCCAAGTGGGCTTCTCTTTTCGGGTCCACCAAGTGGGGAGTAGATGTCGGACGCATTCTTGCAGTTGGGGGACAAAATACAAACGGCCAATAATCCTACAATGCCTGAGCTATCTATGACGCGGGCGACAAAAATCTGGTCGGGTGAGATACTGTACGCCCTGTGGGTAGCCCGGAAGGAGATCGCATACACACTTGGCTCTACGTATCACAAGAATCGCCAGCCTCGGAAGGGAGTGTGATATCGACATGTCAGGACAGACAGCCAAGCCGGATGTGGTGGTAGAGTAGCTACTGGGGCACCTGTTTTGCATCAACCCACATGACTGTATTTGTTGAACCTTTCATGATCGAATTGCTCACACTTTCTTTCTTTGGCATTGAATAAAAACAAGGAAAAGCTTCCAGGTGGTTCTTGAGTCCAAGTCAAAGCTGACTTTCTAAATCACGAGTGGCGTGTCGTACTGCATTTTCTCGATGCGGTCTACAGCAGCAGGCAGCAAGCAAGGCGGAAAAATATACAATGCGGGCATGAGGTTTATCCGGATGAGTGGTATTCTTTCAGCTGTGGCTTGAAATTAATGGCTTTCATATCGGAGGATCTAATTTGCATCTTTCATTACTTGGGGTGCCTGAATTGCCTCTATCATATATTTTTGGGCCAGAGCCCTGCCGTTTTTGCAAACTCTCCAAGTACATAAAGAGTTACCTCGTAGCTGGTTTTCTCTGTTCATTTTGGGTACTTCCGTTTAGAAGGTCATGGCTTTTGTGCTGGTTGCACAGTTACTGCTATTTCAGCTGATGATATTCGCGGTGAAGGTTTGACAGCATGAGCTGATCTCTACGGCAAGGATGTATAATACAACCTCACGAATCAGCAATGCGCATTTGTGCAGATTCCGATATGCACTCCACAAGAGATCAACAGTGGCCATCTCATTACCCCATGCTGGCTGGCTTTCGCTAAACGAAAGGGAAACCTGAACTGAAAATCCGTCAATGTGCGGGGGCGACTACATAAGGGCGCCGACGCTGGATATTGAAATACAAGTTGTTTCTCAAAGATTTCTGTTGAGTCCCCCTTTTCATATCCCGGGAGCAACAAGATGGCTGGCTTCGTGAAAAAGCTTGCACTTGTTACAGCCTTATTCGGACTCATCTCAGAATCTCGCCCAGGACCAACCTTCCACAAGAGCAAGAACCCAAGGGGAAACAGACGGCAAAGCACATCATGTGGCGATACTCCAGCCGACATAATTGTCGAGGCACCCCAAATCAACCTCTGGAAGGGCCTCACCAACGAGGAAGCGGATGATCTTCTGGAATGGCTGTACGATAGCAAGCAGGGTCTAAATCTGACAACCGCAGATAAAGCTGGCCCTTGGGACAACACTGTCGGAGTCACGGAGATTCTGTTCCCAAACAAGACCGATTCTTTAGCATACTTGGATCGTGGTGAAGTTGAGCCCGTTCGAAACGCTCGAGTGGGACTCTTCTTCGGCGCAACACCGAATCCTTACATGCAGAACTTCATAGTCGGGCCAATTCCAGTCTCCCCCGAAACCACGATTGAGCCGCTCAATTACATATATACCAAAGAGGTTGGAAAGACGCCAAACTACCGTGCTGACCTGCAACTCAACCTCGGATACTATAAGACCATGACGAGCACCATCGCAGATATCACTCTTGATCTTCTTGGCGTTGTAAGATATCAAGAACGTTCGATTTGATCTTAGCTAATAATGGTAGTCTGTCACAGGCAATACGGATGATACTGGTTTCATCCAACCTATCGATCCTCTTCAAAAAGAAGGGGATAGAATCATTGACTGGGTGAGGAGCATCGTATCTAGTATATGCCCTTTTGACTAAAGACCGTAGATTACATTCGGCGTGAAGCCCACGCTAGGTTATGACGATGCTACCATTCTAATAGCCGGAATGTGGATGAAGTTCGGTATGTATTTCTGCTCCACTTTACACGGTTTCCAGACCTGACAAGATAAGACATCACCGGCCGTGATTTCTCTAAGTGGACCTCTCTGGGCGTTTTCTACAACAACATATTCTATGAGTCTACGGACGAACTCAGAGCGGCTTGGGAGAAACCAGGGTTCGTGAATCTGACGAAAGCCACCGACGGAGAATTTGCGGCCACTGATCGACAAGGCGATGAGCTACCGTATGAGACTCTGCCGCCTCCAGCAAGTGTTGAGACCTCCAAACGCTATGCTATTGACAAGGGCAACAAATATGTCACATGGATGGATTTCGCCTTCTACATGGCGTTTGATCGAGATACCGGATTGAAGTTCTTCAATATGAAATACAAAGGCGAACGAATCATTTATGAACTCGGTATGTCTTCACGGATGGATGAGAGAAGCAGCTAACATCATTTTTCCAGGCGTCCAGGAGGCACATTCCCATTACGCTGGAAGTGACCCCTTCCAGTCCGGGACATCCTACCTAGATAGTTTCTACGGTCTTGGCACATATGCTTCCTCCTTGGTTCCCGGATGGGACTGCCCCGCTGCGGCAACCTATCTAGATAATGTCATTCATGATGATGCTTCAACGACTACGTTGCCGGATACCATTTGCATTTTCGAACAAGATGCTGGTTATCCCCTGGCTCGCCATACAACCGCGAATTATGTGACTGTGAGCAAGAATACACAGCTTGTTGTGAGATGGATTGCGACTGTTGGCAACTACGATTATCTCATGGATTATGTTTTCTCTCTTGACGGCACAATTGAGGTCAAAGTCAGAGCATCAGGGTATATTCAAGGCACATATTATGCCGATAACGAGGATTACGGTTACAAAATTCACGATGCTCTTTCCGGATCTATGGTAAGTCGCATCACAAAGCTTCAAGACCCAGCTAACAAAAACATAGCATGATCACGTTATAAATTACAAGCTAGATATGGACATCAACGGCACCGCCAACAGCTTCCAAAAAGTCGACATCGTCCCCGTAACCACCAGCTACCCCTGGTCCACCTTACCCCGCAATACCATGAAGCTCTCGCGCTCCTTCCTCGCCACCGAAGACGAAGGAAAGCTCAACTGGCCCACCAACGCCGGCTCCATGTACCTCGTCGTCAACAAAGACTCACCAAACGCCTATGGCGAGCTCCGCGGCTACAGAATCGCGCCCAACCTCGGCTCTCCTATCTACCTCACGGTGCAAAACTCCAGCGTCGCGCAGCTCTCGAATCGCTTTGCGACGAACCATCTGTTTGTTACGAAGCAGAAGGATACGGAGTTGAAGTCTACATCGGCTTGGAATGGGCAGGATCCGGGGGATCCGTTGGTTGATTTTGATACGTTTTTTGATGGGGAGAGTCTTGATCAGGAGGATCTGTAAGTCCCCTCCTCACTTCACCTTTTTTTCTGAATAGGACTAACAACATTCAGCGTCATCTGGTTCAATCTCGGAATGCACCACGTCCCACACACCGGCGACATCCCAAACACAGTCTTCAGCACCTCCCAATCCGGCATCTCCATCAGTCCACACAACTACCTACTGCGCGATCCATCCCGCCAATCCTCCCACATCGTATATATCAACAAAACCGCCTCGACTCTGACCGCTGAAACGTATGGGGGAGAAGTTGCTACTTGTGTCTTTGATTTGGCCCAGCTTTATCCGGATTTGACCTCTTTTCCGGCGTCGAGTACAAATAGCGCGTTCCCGGAACCTGATCTTGGGGGTGGTTCGTGAAGGTGGAGACCTTTGATTGGAATTTGGGGTTATGAATACGAAGGGGGGAAATATGGACAGTTAGGTAATTGCTTACCTACAAAATCTGGTAGTTATGGCCTAGCCCAACTCAACTTTCACTGTAGATTCAATCATGGCATTAACTCAAATGTCTCACTTGGTGTGAGACTTTATCGGTTATGAGTACAGGAAATGTGAATAGGAAAGTTAGTTGCACTTTGAATTGCTCAAGCGATAAGGGACATTTCTTTGCATTTTCGTCTTCCCCAAGATCTTTGTATATCCAAAAGTTTAGCTTCCAGATCCCTGATTATATCCTCCGAAATTTTAGTTGCCCAAGAAAGTAAGATCTAACACATAAATGCCAGCTATCTAGAAAACATTGCCAATAACAGTACAACATCCAAACTTTTACTCCTCTGCAGGCTCTCCTGCACCTTCGTCACGCACAACAAAAACCTGCTCTGGCAAGCCCCACCTCGCCATTCTCTTGCCCATACCTCTCAAGATATTCTTATCAATCGCCGTTCCCGGATGCGGGCGATGAAAATTAACGCGCCCATCCCAGTTGAAGTTGGCGGTGGCAGCTTTCTTGAACACAACTACCGATCCCGTGGTCTGGGTAGCAGAAAAGCCGGCATCATGCATAGCCTGCAAGAATTTAACCCAGGGCAGCGGTGCCATGGAAGGCTCAGTCGAGAACATCTTCAGTAGAATCTTGTGGTTTTCAGCACTGACTGGAATGATGGGCAGTTCTTTCGGCTCCTCGGGAATCTCGTCGGGGGTCTCTTCAAGCTCGGCCTCGAGGGCAGCCTTACGAGCAGCTTCTTTTTCACGCTTGATGTGCTTGGATCGCTTGGCTCTGACCGGTACCTCTGGGCCAGACTCAAAGGAGGATATATGCTCTGTAAGAGCTTCCTTTCCACCCTGTGAATGACCGATATTAGCACACTTCTAAATATTAATGAATACTAACGAATACCCGTGAAAACCCCTGAAAAGTTGCAGCTGCATCTGAGTTGGACATTTGACGAAAAGACACTGAAACGGATTGGAATGAAATTAACTTACAGATTTCTTATTGTTGATCTTGTCGACCAACTTCTGGCGTTCTGCAAGTGCCCAATCGTTGTACTGACTCTCCGAATCGGCTGAAATGATCTTCAAGTCGTCAATTATGTCCTTGGCGGCGAAACACTGTTGAGAGTCATTTTTGAGCCCCTGCTTGCGATTGATTCCCACACAAGCCCAGAGCTTCTTCATCGTATCAATTTTTTCATCGAATTGAACGAGTCTTGTTTCGTCGTTGCGCTTGGGGTTCGTTAGATGGCTGTCATATGCCTTGACAAAGTCGTCAAGAGCGAGTATTGTACTGTCATCTGTGACTTGTCGATGCTCCCGGCTCGTGATTTTCTGGATAGGTTTACCATTGATTGTCGGTCTACCTATGAAGTGTTAGAAAGGCTGATCAATGCATCTGCTCAGACAATGCTGAAGCTTCTCGGTTGTAAAAGCCTCGAGATTCCGGGGTAATACAATCAACCGGACTGCCAAGAGCTAGGGAATTAGACGGTTTGAATACGTACCTAGAGCTTGTATCTGTGATGGGGTATAGAAGTTCGATTTCTCATCAGATATCGGCATCCGAGGTTGATGAAATAGCACAGAAAACCTCAGCTCTTCCACAGCCGCAAGATCCGTGTACTGATTGTACAGATACTCGTCGAGCCTGGATGCCTCTTTCGCATTAGTTGCCAGAAGATCCTCGAGGAAGCTCCATCTCGTGATGATCTCAGTAGGACCTCTCTGGTACGTCGATGGTGAAGTCAGAGTCTGAAGCGCGTAGAATAGTGGATCCGTGTCAGTAAGGCCTTGGTAATTGATTGCTGCTGAAACGTCCACACCATCTGCTTCATCTCCGCTGCCATAATCGTAATTATAATAATGGTGGAATGTAGATCGAAAAATCAATGTATGGGTAATGACTTCCCTATGTTCCGTTACACGAAGAGTGAGGAGTAGTTCTAGTTCTCGCAACACGGCTTCGTACTCGGGGACGAGCTGACCTGCGTCGTCGTGGCCACCGAATTCTGTTTGCGTAGTCTTTACATTCTTGCATGCTTGGACAATGTATTTCCAGTACCAATAGTGCCATATAGCTATCGGAATCTGAAGTGACACGATGTTGTTCTTCTTTTTCTGCGGGTGGTCCTCCGGTAAGCCATGCACAATGGTCTTGATGGCATGTCTTAGATAATCCGGATCCGTTTGTAATAGCCAGAGATGAGTCTCATTCATGCTGAGTCGATCCTCGGCCTTGGTTATCATCGAATCAATATCGAATACCGGCGGGGGAGAGAAGGGTTGATTTGTGAAGGTCGACCATTCTTCGGTCCGGCCAATGATGTTGTAACCGAGCTTAAATGGCTGCAAGTCACTGCTTGGCTTCAATCCTACAACAAGCTGCTGCACCATCTTCTTCAAAAATGCGAGGAGGGTCTCTTGTGCTTCAAGGAGAAGTTTGGCGCGAGGGTACCCAAGAATATCGCCCCTATGGGCCGCGTCTGAGTCCCAATCCACAAGCGAGCCATAATCCGGGCCGCTCATAACCATACCGAGTGAGGAGAATTCAATTGTGACCATTCGATAGTACCAGGGGTATTCTGTCTTCAGATTATCATATGCTGCCCACCGATTTGGTTCAAACAGAGCTCTGTTCTGAATCAAGCCTAGAAGCTTGACCGGGTCCCTGGAAAGACCGGCAACATTCAAGTATTCCAGAAGAAATGCTGTGCGGAAATCTGCTGCGTCTGATTCATCCGGCAGAAGTACTTTCCCGGTGTGCTCTTGAACAGTGAAGAATTGCTTCTTGTACAGATTTGGGTCTGCTAGGAGGAGGCTTGCAGTTCTCTCCTTCCGGTTTTTGTTCTTCCACTTCCTTGCAATATCTTGTCCGAAGGAAGTTTACTGTTCGCGGAGGTACTCAACATTATTGTTAATGTTGTCGAGATGTGCGGTCATAACGGCTCTCGCCTGAACATCAGACAAGTGATCAGAATAAGGATTCGCGTCGTGGGGGTTTGGATATCGGAATGAGTCATTACAGAGGCCAGTTTGTAAACTACAGCTGGTGCAGGGTGCAGCTGTAGAGACTTGCACTTGTTGGGCCATTCTAGCTTATGGTCAGCAAACTTACTAGGGGAGCAGGGAACAAGTTTTACGAACGTGCTTATTAGGAGAAAGTAAAGAGTAGGCAACAGGTGCTTGATGTAGTAAGATACTTTTATTCAAGAGACTTTCTAATAGTTGTTAGTGTATTGACGAGCAAAATGGGATTGGCTAGACTTACTCGTAAATGTCTACGTCAAATACTTGACAGAGGATTAAGGCAGCAATACACGGAGTATGTGAAGCTGCCAACGCTTTGGACAGACTTTCAGGGGAAAGCTAAGTGTCTAGCTAGATTTACATCACCCAAGACTCAGGCCTGGGGGTGAAGAGGTCCCTTTGATTGACACAGCACGGGTTAGTCTTCTTCCAGAGCCAAAACACGCAAAATAATAGGGCAGATAGACTTACTTGATAGGACAATGTTAATACAGAGGGCAACAGGTCAGGCTCTAGCCACAAGCTGCTAAAAACGAGAGGTGCCACGAAGACTCCGTTGTCCACCCCCGAAAGCCGCTGCACGTCTTGGCCTAGAAAATTGGCCTGAAACAAAGCTCAATCGTCGAGGCTCAAGGTCGAAGAAGTTACTGGTGCGCGACGTAGATGTGGGTGCCGTGGTGGCTGAAGAACATTAGCACGAGTCGCGTTGTGAAAAAGGGGTGCGGGGTAAACTTACATTGCAGGGCAGCACACTTGAGCTCGCGAGAGACTGGAAAAAAAAATCAGTAGGCTTCTTGAGATATTGGTATGCATATAGAGATGGCTAGAGACGCGTTGGTCTGGTGGTCGAGATGGACGCTCGAGATTCGAGGTTGGTGATGAAAAGGGGGCGGGGGGGGAGCTTACATCGTAATGCAACGCAATTGAGCTTGCGGTGGACTGGAGGAGAAGGTTAGTGATGTTCTTATACAAGTGGTATGTGTATAGAGTTGTTTGGAGATGCGTGGAGATGGTGGTTGATGGAAATGGGTGCGCAAGAACGCCGTCGCATTATGGAAATTTTCGAATTGACTTGCCTTCTTCGACGCAGATACCCAAGCAAGCTTACGAAAGTCAAAATCAATAGTACTAGTGCTATGATGGTCCTCCCAGGTGGTGGATGTTTGCAGGGTCAAGATGGAAGTATTGCGTTGAAGTGACCGCGAGACCTCAGGGGTACCGAGACGGAACGCAATAGCGAGAGTAGATTGCGCAAACGGCAAGGCAGAACAAGACGATGATCGAGAAGACTTGTATAGCAAGCTCAAGTGATCAGGAAGGTGCCGCAGCTGGCGATCAGCGGCGATGTGGTTGAGGTAGGAGCGACGTGCAGGAGAATTTTTCTAGCGGGCAGTATATTAGGAAAAGTGCGGGGATGACCAATATATCTTCAAAACATAGCGCGCTAGTTGTAGCGAGATGAACCAGGGAAGGGGGTCTTGTGATAGGCTAGATGGAGGTAGTTATCGGCATGGAGGAGGAAGTTTCTCCGGGATCCGCTGAGGACTTCACTTGGATAGCAGGCAGCTTTGCTGTAGATATTGTAATATAGAAGAATGCAAAGAAAATGAAGAAACAATATGGCTACATGCTGAACAAGGCGATGTGATGCTGGGGGGAAGAGTAATTTATATCCAAGAGGTACTGTTTCCCCGAGTCTGGTGAACTGAAATACTGATCCAACAAGCACGGAACAACACCAAACCTGCCAATCGTGGATGTCTGCAAACAACTTTGTCGCACTTCAAACCAAGACAAACCTGCTTCAAACACATCACATCAACTGGAATCAAGCAAGCCAGCCAGCCAGCTCAAACTGCACCACCAACCTTCTCCGAGACTACACCCACAAA
>QGMK01001163.1:0-12493 GCA_007825345.1 Lachnellula suecica
CCACACAATTCTCCCAGCCGCTGCAGCCGCAAAACAGCTTCAGCGCGCCTCTCAGACCGCAGCCAAGCACCTACAACTCCACGCCGCAGCCTCCTGCAACAACAACAAACATAAACTGGGCCGCAGCAGCAGCGCCCGCTTCCGACCCCTGGGCCTTCTCCAACACCTCATCGCTAGGGAACTCCATGTCATCGCTGTCCATGAACCAACAGCAGCAGAGACCAGCAATGAACACCAGCAGCTCCTTCTCGCTGCCGCCACCGCCCGGAGCGAGTTCATTCAGCATCCAGCCCCCGCCACAGCAGCAGCGCTCTGCGTTCCCGGCACCGCCTGCGTTCCAGCAGACGAATTCTTTTAGTGCCCCTCAGTCAGCATTTGGAGCGCCTCCGCAGCCGTTTGGGGGTATGGGCCAACAGCAGCAGCAACAGAAAAAGAGCGGGCTGGATGCGTGGGAGAGTCTGATTTGATGATTTGATGGGTATGATGGGAGGTGTTAGGCGTTGCATAGATGGATCTCGGGTGGGTTGGTTTAGTGATGAGTTGCGTATATACCACCATTTCCCGCTTTAACCTTTGTGCTCTTTTGGAGTCTGTGATTTGTCTGAGCTGGTGAGATGAGGTTGGTTATAATATTTCGGACTTTATACTTAACGCCTGAAAGAGTTGTCAGTCAGGGAGGGGTGAGCATTGTATCGGATTGTATATTATGAATGCCCTAACAAATCACTTCGAATCAAAGCACGAAAGCACAGAAATAAAAGTCACAGGTCATTAATTCATCAGCTACGCTACGCTAATATCCACTGGTAGCACTACTCCAACCGTAGCAATATTCAAGACATCCTCATTCTAAAACTCCTCATATCCAATATTTAACCCAGCGCCTCATTAACAATATCCGTCAGAATTGACTGGCGGTGCGGCGGTTTGAATGGCTTCAATGGTATCTGGCCCATCACTTTTTTCATTGGTTGTCTTAGACCACCCGCTGCATTCTCCTTCCCGTGAGCTTGGGGGCCCAACTTCCTCTTCGCCGGAGCTGGCGCTGGTACCGGCTCCTGCTCTGGATCCTCGAAAATCTCAATTGTTTTGGACTGCGTGACAGCTGGTTTGCTGACACAGCTGGCAGTAATCTGGGAAGCGACGTCTTCGAAGAAATGATCTTCCAGCGCGCTTGTAGGCAAGTCGTACACCCATTTCTTCTCTTCCATCAATCCAACAAAACGGGAGATCGTCTCCTGTTCCTCACCATTGTCTTTCAGCGTCTCTCTGGATCCGATGACCAGGAGCTTGGTCTTAGCTCTTGTGAAAGCGACATTGATTCTTCTCCAGTCTTTGAGCAGCTCTCCAATGGAATGGGCTTCGTTTGAGCGAACCAGGGAGAGTATGATCACTTCTTTGTCGCGGCCTTGGTATCGATCTGCGGTGTCCATTTCAACTTCTTTATGTGAGCGAAGGGCATCCTTGAGATCCGCAAGTTGGGCTCGGTAGTGTGTAATGACACCTATGTCTGACGCCGGTACGCCGACGGCCAGTAGAGATTCGACGAGCTGGACACAGAGCCTGACTTCTACCGGGTTGACTATACGGTTGCCTTTTTTGTCTTCTCTTGATGCTGGCAGAAGGGGATCAGTATTGACGAAGGCGACTTTCGTACTTGGGTTAACGATATCTCGCACCCAGCAACTGCCTTGCGCAGCGCCGCCGTGGCATAGAGACTTTTGTGTACGAGATATCGTTGAAGGTGAGAAGTGGCGGCTTGCGAGGGCTTCTATGTTGGGAATTGTAGTGCTTCGTGTGGCGACTGCTTCGCTTCCACACTTGAGACGACCGCCATAGATGAGATTGTTGCTGAGGGTCATGACGTCTTCGCACATGCGATATTGATGCTCAAGATAGACGACAGAGCTAGGGTGCATGTCAGAAAGGTGCTTGAAAAGACTTATGTCAAGCCCGCCCGCGCGTGCTTCCTGGTTCTTGACGAGGGGTGGGAGCTGGTTATGGTCACCGACCAAGACGAACGTTCGAGCAAGACGAATAGGTCCAAGGCAAACAGGTAGGGTGATTTGAGATGCTTCGTCGACGATACAGTAATCAAATGTCCTCTCGCTGAATACGGGGTGGTTGATGCCGAGGCAGCTGGTCGCTACAATTGGAGTGTCGTGCCATGCACTTCTAATTTCGTCGAACGAATCTTTCGCTTCTACCGCAAGCTTTGCGAACTGTTGGACATCCGGATGTATCTTTGCAATGGTGCCTAACCGAAGGATGGGTATACCGTCGTCCTTCAATTTCAAAAGGATGTTGTCAACAGCTGAATGAGTGTAAGATGCGAGCAGAACGCTCTTTCCCTGAGAAACAAGTGCCCGAATAATGTGCGCAATTGTAGTGGTCTTCCCCGTTCCGGGCATTCCAAGTACAAGTGCATAATCTTCGGCACTCATAACTTTCTGAATTGCCCGTCTTTGATCAATGTTGATGTTCCCTCGATCTTGTAGTGTGTATGAGGTAGATTGAGTTTTGAATCTTGGTGCGTTGAGGTCAACCACCAAGCCCCGAATTTGACGGGAGCCGAAGGGGCCGTCAGCCATTACCTGAATCAAGTTGTTTCTTACTGCAGACATCCCATTGCTGAATTCATCCTTATCCAATCTGTATTTGACTGGCTCTTCGGGTATCGTGGCTGAGGATCCCGCAATTTTTGAACCGTCAGTGCCGACCTCCATGATACTTGCGAATACTTGGTTATCATGCTCGTCAAATCCAGGCTGACGAATGCGGGCATTATGAAGACGACGGTCCACCGCAACGGTAATCTCGTTCTTTCGTACATTCGTGACATAGCCATTTGCGAGTGCAAAGTGCCCCTGCTCGTCTGATATAACTATTGGTTCTCCGACCGTGAGTTGGGAATCTCTGAAATTAAATTCAGAAGAAGCAGTCTCTTTGATGAGAACGTATCGGAACCGGTTGATTTTGGGATTGTTCTGCTCTTCATAGGCAGATCCAGGCTTGATGATCACGTTCGAGAAGCACCTCCCCAGCTTTTCACGTTCGGAGCTCAACATTGTCCATAGTTCCCTGCGAAATTTTAGGCATTCTTTTTCTTCTTTAGTGATGAGGTCGTCCCATTTCAGGAAGAATTCCTTATGCTTCGGCGTGAGATGCTTCACCACTGCATCGAACTTTTCCTTCATCCCGCTGGTCTCACCGTTTCCATCATCAGCGAGTTTATGATAGATGAAGCAGGTTGTTTTAGCGTAGCATCGTTTGCACATGTTTTCCTTCCTCTGCATCGGTGGGAGCTGAGTATTTCGCTCTCGTACGAAGACAGCAAGCTCGTTGCGCTGCATGATCATGTGGCGAAGCTCGTGACGAATAGCAGGTATCCTGGTTGTCTCCGAGGTTTCCATATAGTAAAGGATACCATAGGCAATCTCGACATCGTATCGATCAGACAACAGCAGATTGTAAAGAGTCGTCTGTGCTCTGTGTGCAGCGCTTTTGTTTTTCCCGGTCTTGACCTCAAACGGTACTGTCAACGTTCTACTCTCTTTGCCATCGTTCATGGTAACTTGAACAGTTGCGTCAATATTTCCCTTCAGACCGTACATTGGGGACCAGACATGCTCTTCGACGTCGAGTAGTTTGCTGACGCACATATTGGCTTTCTCTCCATTACCGGCTGCAACCATTGCTTCGGGCTATGTAAAATTAGTATAGCTTGCTTAAGAGCATGAAATTAACGAACCTTTGGTTGAGCAGATACAAACAGTTCTGCCCAAGACTGAAGCTCGCCCATCTTGCTCTGCAAATACTCAACAGCTGCAGGGATTTGTATTTTGATCGTGTAAAGGTCCTCCAGATGTCTTGTGGCGATGTCCTCGATGAGCTCATTCAGCCACTCAGTGTCCCACCGATTAGCTACCATCGCGGCTTGGAATATCTCATGTAGAATCGTGCCGTAGACAAGCGGGGGGCTCTTTTCGTTGGTCGCCTTGACCCGGTCTTGGAGTACAGCTCTACGAGCGCAACCGAATGAGTCCGCAACAACTGTGGATGAAATAAGATGATCAGGATGTAGGATTATCAAGTTGACTTCATCGTCGATGATGCAGCGTGCATTGATGAATGTCCCAATAACGTGCACATAGGCATCAACTGTCACTGGGGTATCCCACCACACTCCCCGAAGGTAAACAAACAAGATTGTCTGAGTCTTCTCTTTCTGAACGAGTAGAATCTGTAGCCACAATTAGCGGAGTCGAGGTATCTACAGATCGGTACGGACTTTTTCATGCCGTTCAAGGCCCCTAGGATTTAAGTACTTCGATTCTTGAACTTCAACGACTAGGTATCTTTGGATCGCCTGTTTCTGTGTAGACTACTTGATACTTAGCAAATGGCTCTTCATATTGCTATAAATGTTTCGTACGTACAGGTAGTAGGCCATTTGATGCTTGCTGAATAGACTGAGTGGCGGCTGCTTCTGCAGCCTCAAGATAAGAATCATCTAAACCACCATCGCCAAATTCATCTTCAGAATCCGCTTCCGACTCCACCAACGCTTTCCGAGGCTGATGATGGCTAACCAGTCCAGCCGAAGACATCTGTGAGGCCTGCTTCACCTTCGGATTAGTTCCCAGTGCTTTCGGATTGGTTCCTAATGCCCTTGGGTTTGTCCCCATCGCTCTAGGATTTGTCCCCATTGCTCTCGAACCCATCGCGCTACGATGTGGCCCACCAGCTTGCGAATATATGGCGAATGGCTGCGAGAATGCGACGTTAGCATTAATCACTTCTTGAAATTCAGCCACTGACCTTCTTCACTTCATCATTTTGGTTCTTTATGGGAACTTGTCTGTCAAACTGAGACAAAACCTGCTCAAGATCATCGCCTAAGGCGTCCTCATCGAAATCGCCGAATTCGTCCGCAGATTTTAACGTGCCTGAAGATTCAGAACTTTTCGCTGACGGAAGGCGCTGGTTCACGTTCTCTGGTGTTCGAACCAGCTGTCGAGGTGGATCGGGGGGAAGCTTTGATATGGGGGTGGTTTCCGCATTGTCGAGAATTGGCCCAATTATGTTGGTTGCAAACCCTTCGAACAGAGTCGCATCAAACTCGTCGTCATCAAAATCATCGTCTCCATAGTTCGAAGAGCCTGACTTCGCTGGAGCTTGTTCAAGGGGGTTAGGATTCGCAATCTCTTTGTGTAGGACCTGTGGATTGTGGGGCGCCGAATCCGTTGTGAGTGCTTTTACCTCGCGACGTTCTTTCTGGTGCACTGGAGATCCGTCTTCTTCATTCGAAAAGAGACCCCTTGCTGGTTCACGAGAAGACCCAGAAGCCTCACTAGAAGCCACTGACCGTTTTGGTTGGACCATGCCTTCTTGCACCATCTCAATCAGTACTGCGAGCTTTGACGGTCCGATGCTTGCTGACTCGGTGAAGACGTCGCCATCCTCTGGGCCACCAAGTCTTCGGCGTTTGGGAAACTGATTACCGCAACTATTTGCTCGTCTAAAACTACTGGCCGATCTCGGGGTCGTTCCTTCCTTCGAGGGTTGTGGTGAAGACGTGTGCATCAAATGGGCTAATGCAGGAATGGAAGGGCCTTGCGGGGTAGGTGCATTGGACCCATTAAGAGAATACCGCCCCCAAAGCTCGGATCCAGGATCAGCTTGCGTACTGGCTGTTGAAACTTTACCAGGGAAGTGGGTTGAGGCAAGAGCTGGCGAAGAGTTCACAGGGGAAGAGCTTCTCGCTCGTTTTTTCGCTCTCCTGATGCCTCCGAAAGATGAGGCAGAACTTTGACCATTGTCCTTGTCGTAATCCCACTCGATTCGCTCATCTGGAGATGTTTCCTGGATCGTTCGCACAATGTCCCCCATTCCAATCAAGTCCGGAAGAGCCAACCTGCTGGCAGGGGTTGTAGGGATCTCCTGTTTTGGTAGATCTGGCAGCAGGGCTTTTTCTTTTGGTGTGTTTTTCTCCACCCGGTGAACATGTTGACGGGCTTTGACTCCCGAGTTCTCCTTGTCGTCATCGGACAGCAGGTCGATCACGAATTTCGTAGGAGTTTTGGTATTGGACTGTTCGCCGAATTGGAAAGCACTGAGCTTGTTTTTGGTAGCCGCAGAGACTGGAAGGGGTGGTTTTTCCTGGAGAGGCTTCGAGGGGACATTTTGTTTTGTAGGTTGTTGTCCAACGCTCTTGTTTCGGTGCCATTGAGGCCGGCTCTGCTGCTATTGTGAATTCTTAGCAAGAAGTCCCGATTCAAGGCCTGTACAAAGCACAGTACTTACTCTTGCCTTGCCGGAATGATTCTGGTCCGAAAACGACTTCTGCAGAGGCATCGTGGCCTTTGCGGTATACTCAGCAATGTAGCAACATGAATGAAGGTGAAGATGAAGATGCGATAGAACGATGGGTATTTTGTTGATTTACGCACCGACGCGCTTTCCGTACGCGCCGAGTAAAGTCAAGCACGCGTGGAAAGCGCGAGGCGATCACGTGGGAGGGTGTGGAAATAGCCGAGATGGGGCTTCTCTTCTTGTTGTGATATCTGCACGCTCGGATAATCGGCAACTTAAAACCAAAAGCTTGAGCACAAGTCGATAAGAGCTTCTTCCCCACCAACATCCCTCCCATAGCCCTTTCAACTCCTCAGGTCCGTCTGCCACCCTCATGCATTGCTCTTTTAAAGCTTTTGGAAGCTACTGTGTACAATCGCTGACTCTTTGCACCAGTTTGCAACCATGTCTTCCGACAAGCCATTACCCTTCATTTACCAGTTCGCTGCAGGTGAGCTCCCCTCCTCCGTATGTCTTGGCAATTGAAGCTCACAGTACGTCTAGGTGCGGTCGCCGGTGTCTCTGAAGTAAGTCCAGGTGAATTCCGGCGAAGAGAGAGTCGTTGCTGAGTCCGCCCACTCTCTAGATTTTGGTTATGTATGGCCCCACATCCCTGAGGAACGAAGCACGCGAGCTGACTTGAAATACAGGTACCCGTTAGACGTCGTGAAGACCAGAGTGTAAGCCTCTCGGATATATTGGGTGGTTGTTGGGGAGGGGGACGATGTTGACGCATATACAGTCAATTACAATCTGGGACCGCTACTGGAGAAGATGCATACAATGGCATGTTGGACTGCTTCAGAAAGATCATCAAGAATGAAGGGTATGCTCTTCCTAGAGTGATTCGCCATATAGAAGCTTATTCATTTTAGCTTCTCACGATTGTACCGCGGTATCGAAGCGCCAATTCTTATGGAAGCGCCAAAGCGAGCGACCAAGTTTGCAGCCAACGATGCGTGGGGGAAATTCTACCGGGATCTCTTCGCCGTCCAGAAGATGAACCAGTCTCTCTCGGTCCTCACCGGAGCTACTGCTGGTGCTACCGAAGCCTTCGTCGTTGTCCCCTTTGAGCTGGTCAAGATTCGACTCCAAGACCGTACCTCTGCCGGCAGATATAACGGGATGGTTGACTGTGTGGCCAAGATCATTAAGCAAGAAGGACCTCTAGCATTATACAATGGACTAGAGAGCACTTTGTGGAGACACATCCTCTGGAATGCTGGATACTTTGGATGTATCTTCCAAGTCCGAGAGCTTCTTCCCAAGGCCGACAACAAGACGACTCAAATGGGCTACGATTTAATATCTGGTGCTACTGGAGGTACAATGGGTACAATCATTAACACTCCCATGGATGTGGTTAAGTCACGTATTCAAAACAGCCCGAAGATTGCTGGGTCGGTGCCTAAGTACAACTGGGCATGGCCTGCAGTCGGTACCGTCATGAAGGAAGAAGGATTCGGTGCGCTTTACAAGGGTTTCACACCAAAAGTGCTTAGACTGGGTCCAGGTGGAGGTATTCTGCTTGTGGTCTACACTGGAGTCATGGATTTCTTCCGCAAGATGAGGGACGGACAATAAGAGAAACATAAACGCCTTGTTTTAGAGGCAGTCTGGGATTCGAGGACCGCCATGATACCTCCGTCGTTGATTTTCTCCGAAAGGGAGCTCCGCTGTAAATTTTCCCTTCATACAAAGTGCAGAATTTGGGATAGGATTTAACATTTCTGGAAAGAATCGCAAGTGCTGACCCCTTTGCTTAACGCGAAGGTCACCAATATACATATCGTTGAACTTCCTCTGCTGAAACCTTGCGTTATTTTCTTTCAATTGCACACTTCTGATCAATCGTATTGCAACCCTCTTTGCTTTCGAACTCTTGGCCTCGCATCAGGAAGGGTGAATCACGGGCGCGTACTCTCCTCTAGTCGAAGGAGCTGGCCATCCCAGAGCACCGAACCAAAGGTGGTTATATCTAACCAAAGTATGAGACCGGAAAATCTTTTGCAATAAGTTATCAAAAAATAATTTTTTACATTCATCAACATATCCCCGCAGATCAAAATGCCATCCATCCTCTTTCCATCCCCATCCCACGCATCTCCACTACTTTCTCGGCGGCCGGGTCGACGTCCACACTCAAATTGACCGGCGACCGATAATGGTGCCACAGCTTAATCGAGCGGCCTCAATCTCCGACCTCCTCGATATCCCACAGGCGACCCCCGACTTAACTAATGCTAGATCCACCGCCTAGAAGCTCACTAAGTGCGGGTACCAGTCCTTTCGTTGGTGGTTGGACTAATGTTCCAACGACTGGGATGGCATTGACAGCGTCCTCAACCTGCTGGACGTCCCTAGCACACCTTCATCTTGACATTTTGTCGCTCCGCCGCCAAGAAGCTCACTGAGCGCGGGTACCAGTCCTTTCGTGGCCGGTTGGGTTATTGGTCCAACGACTGGAGTGGCATCGACAGCGTCCTTGGCCTGCAGGAGCCGTCTCTTAAGAGTCCTCCTTGACGCTTGGGGATGACGGAGGTTGAGACCAGGGCGATTGGGAGGAGGAAGTGGAGGATGGAGCCGAAAAGCATCTTGATGATGTGAGGTTGGGATGATATGGGATATGGAGAGTAGGTTCGAGTGATGGATGATATTTCGAGTCTGACATCTGGGGAAGGGAATCCCTTTTAATATGCTGGCAACACACGTAACTAGGTAAGCTTCTTTTGATAGTCGTCGCTTCAATTGACCTGTTTACCTTCCAGTCATTCCATCATTGACCGTCACTCAAGCCCGTTGCGGATGCACCTAGTCGGGGCACTTATGCGTGGTGTTGTATCGCAAGCTGCTATTCGCGCGATTTCTATTGTATACTTCACAACTACTGCGTGACGGCGTCATGAGCAAGGACTAACCAGCATGCCATACCCGAACTGATGCTGAGATCTTCACACTGTGCGATGGGTTAGATCTTGCCAAACGGAAGCCCGCGGAAGATCGCGCTGTCATGTAGTTTAAATAAGTTATACTTGCGTTCAAGTCCTTTCACTGGTCAGATCGCAGGGGCCAAGAGTAGAAGTGCCTGCCACTGATGTTGTGTCGGGATATTTCAGAACTTTATTTCCGTTAGAGCCTTTCCACCGCTATTTCCAAGTTAGGATAGCAGCTGCGATAAAAAGACGACCTCGTGTCTTCGATAATTCTGTGAATAGTATTTCTGAAATCTCGCGGTAGTGCGGAATCGAAAGAGGCTTTCGTTTCTTAGTGTTTTAATGGGTATTTTATTTATGCGGCTTATTGTGCTGAAGAAACCGGCCCCCGGTCATGGTTGAGATTGAGGGAAAGCATTGACTTGGGGGGATATATTTTTACAACTTTCATCAGCGGTTGAACAGAGTAGTTACTCTGTAGATAGTTCTATAGGACGTAGTTCGTCAACTAGAGGAGACTGAACAGGGTACTGAGGCCTGAAGATACCATCTACTGGGAGGTCATGATTTGGAAGTGAAATTAATAAGGAGTTGGCACATATAATGGAGCGTTCTTGATGTTTCCTCTGAATGGTGTCTCAAGTAAGTCATTATAACTTCTTCCATTAGTGTATTACGAAACATCATAGTAAAATCTTATCAGTCCCTAGTCCCTAAATCAAGTTCACATGCGAATTTAGCCACCGAAGAAGCGGACGGCACTTGGCTGCAATGCAGTGCACTGCGCCTTTCTAATTACCTAAACTGGCAATTTAGTGAGTATTTTGATGTGTCTTGGTGACTGTAAAAGAGTCTTTCATCTTGAATGACGAATGCGGATAGAAACCTAAAAGGGGTAATTTTCCCCTCAAAGCGCTGGGTCAGGATACAAAAGGTCTACCAACCCTGAGAATGGTACTGGTAGAAACAATATGTCTTTGAATAATTAATACAATGTCACGTACTTTCAAAGCTCTTCCGAGCACATCAACGGGCCCTTTGGTACTTGCCATATCTATCACATGGTAGGTACCTCAAGGAGCTTCTGACTCGAACTGACCCGAGACTATTCCGTACTGAGAGCATGGATTTAACAATAGCTGTTTGACTGGCCAAGCAACCCTCATCTTTATGACTCATGTAGCGACCAGATTACTTAGAAACTGTAGACTCATTGATCCCTGGAGTATGCGTGTCACTCACTCGCTTGCTGCTTGGAGTCGGGGGGGGCGGACACGTGATGGAAACCTATAAATTGGGCGCTGCGCGTGGAGCAAATTAGAAGAAATACTTTTGAGATGAATAATAAATTAAGACTTCCTCAATCTATCCAATTTAAATTTCAATTAATTCTAGGAGTATTTTGAAATCAGGGCCATTTACCCGTGCGGTTATCGAGCAGTGGCTTAGCGTTTCTGGAGCAGCTGCATAACAACACTTGCGACCGACCTGCTCCTCCATCCCCAACACAACAATCCATCAACAACGCCCAAATCACCTTTCCAGCCCCATTTCCAGCTCTCACTGTCTTATGCGACAGTTGTTCCATCAATTTCAACACTTCCCAAACAATCTCCACCGCACACCGTAAGTATATTCCGTGTTCTGTCGCATTGTCGCCCTCTCGAGACGCGTCCTCGAATATGCGCCAGATTGGCGCAAACCTCCACAACATACAATTATACTAATCCATTTACAGGAGGCAATGGCTCGCGAAGGAACTCGTTCTACGACCGGTTCGTATTTACCATATCCCAATGTTGCCGCTGCCAGCTTGCGATATAGCCCAGCGCGTAGCTTCCTCGAGCTCTGCTGAACCTCAGATATAGGAAACTCCCGACCGAGAGTCTTCGACACCGTCCCTGAGGTGACTACAACTACGAAGAAGCCGCGCGCCTCTGCCAATATAGGCGCGAAGAGAGGACCAAAGAAGGCCATTGCCACCAAGGCAAGCAAGCCAACCGGTGTCACCAAGAAGAAGGCTGCGCCCGCAAAGAAGACTTCCGTTGCTACGAAGGTGAATACCTCTGTCTATCTCTACACTATCCTTGTTAACAGAATCGGTAGGCCAAGGGCGTCGTGAAAAAGGCTGAGGGCGCTATCACCGGAAACCCAGAGAAGAAGGTACGTTGCCGCGATTCCATTGTTGTGATGGACCTCGACGCGTCCCACACCCCTGTACAAATCCAGCCTTCCGAAACAGATCCCCGATAATCTGTGACCCCTCTCGAGGGAGAGACCAAGCTTACTCATTATGCTTATGTGGTTGTCACGCCCAGTTGATTCCCGAGGGCAATTGTCTCGACATGTTTCATTTACTTCAATTTCCCCAACTAGTTTCCGAAACCCTAACTAACACGATATGCTTTACAGGCTGCTGGTACCAAGAAGATCAAAGGCACTGATGGTAGCGTCAAGGCCAAGGCCGCCCCCAAGAAGAAGTAGACGGCTCATCGCAGATCGAGTCTCCAAAGGCACGCATGGGGAGATAAGAACACCCGCCAGTCAGCCAGTCCGCCCACACCCACTGGAATGACTTTACGCTCTTATACCCTTTGTGTTTGACTGCTACTTGGAGCAGAAATGGCGTTCGAGGAGTTAGTACGGCATATGAATTGGAGGATGTTCGGGCTGTGGGATGGGATCTAATGGTATGCACTTGTGGTACATGCTATGTGGAAGACAGGGCTTTCTTGTTTCTGGTTCCTTACTTCTGTGATTATGACGGTTTCCTTAGTCTTGGTACATGAAATGCGAGATCTCCTTAAACAACTTTTTGAAAATGCTGGCCTTGCCGTGTGATCATGATGTGTATTTGTTATTCTTCTCTAACATCCTCGGAGCTGAAATGCATCAGTATCTGAATAATAAGATCGATAAGACGGATGATCTTCAGCTTTCGAGTGTTTGTCGAGTCTCCTCAAGCTCGATTCTACTATTTTGATTTGCCTTCGCATTATTCCTTACGTCCTTTCCCTTCCCATCATTCCAAGATGACATATAAGCTACTCTTTGCATCTTGCATGACTTTGCTCCATAGGGCATTGTTTCCCGTCGATGTTTCAACAAATCATACAAGCTACAGCAGACAACATTTCTGATTTACTTCTTTTTTTATTCTTCTGCATCAACTACCTATCTTCCCCTACCCCTTCCTCCCCAACTCC
>QGMK01001164.1:0-12471 GCA_007825345.1 Lachnellula suecica
TTGCTTTGATGTTGGGGCTTGGTATCGTGGAAGAGATTGGTGGACGCGGAGGTCTTAAGGTGCAGTGTTGGAAATATTCTGCTGGTTGCTGTTGCTGTTGCTATTAAATCCAATCCGGGGTTCCGCGTTTGCGTGTGTACGCAAAAGTTTTAAAGTCGGCTGGGATCGCCATTCACCACTTCTTGGTATTTCATGTTCAGAATTACTCATTCGGCTGATTTATTGAAGTCGATCATCTGTGATAAATTTACAATGGCGTAACACTTTGGAGTACTTCAAGTCAAGAGCTCGTTGCTGAAGGGGTGTGAAAAGGGGGCTCGCTTCGGTTGCATATGGATTGATTTCCAGCTCTAGGACAACATCGAAAATCAGAATCAAGTTTCCCCATTGGAATGGGTATTAGCAGATCTTACCAAATTATTGTTATTTTGTGACAGTATCAGCACGCCCCAGAGCTGTACTTCAGAAATCAACCAACACCAGCAGAAACAAAAACTTCATCTAGGAGAACACTCCAAATGATAGGAAGTTCTGGGTATCATATTACTGATCAAGCAAACTCAAGGCTTCATTACATCTGCAGCATAGCCCTAAACGCAAAATAAGCCCCCACAGCACCAACAGCCATCGCAAGCACAATACCCCTGCCCTCCCAAGTAGTCGTGAAATACCCAGCGTACCCCGCCACCAGCTCCAGCATCCTCGCACGCTCCCGCCGCTTCTTCCAGTCAACATCAATCGCAAACGGAGCATGTATCCTCGGATCATCGCCCTCTTCATCCTCATCTGGCGCGGGAATTAGGATCAAAGGCACGGAAACCTCGAGCGCGACGGCCCGATGGTCTGTTGTGGGTTGTAAAGGCAGAGCTGAGTATTTGTGTACAGTTATCTTTTCTTTTGTGGAAAGCCATGACGGCATGTCTAGGTATAGGATGCGATCGCACCAGCTGGGCCATCGATGCTTTGCCCAATGCCATTTCGACAGATCTTCATCCGGCGTAAGGAATGGCTCCTGCGAATCATATTTATAGGTCGGGGGAAATGTAACCTGTGCTTCTTTCAGTCCTTGCAGCGTCCGTCCTGCCAGACGCTCGCAGTTCAGCTGGTCGTTTTCGAAGAGGTTGGAGTAATGCTGTGGAGAGGAAGAATCATGGTGCGGCTGTGGAAAGCTCTCGATGTGGTCGGTAGGAGAGGGTTTGATGGTAGAGGTGCGGTAGTTGAGGTCGCCTGCGACAAACAGGTGGGAGGTTGGTTTGTAGAGCGAGGCGTCGCGGGGGTCGATGGAGAGCAGAGGCCGCTGTTCGCCCTCGCCGGCAGCGTTTTGCTTCCGGTCTGAAGTTGTAGATGTGAAAACCAGGCCCCGGACTATGTTCTTCCAGTCCTCGTTACGACGCTGCAGCTCGTCTTCCATTGCTGCTAGATGCGCGGCCACGAAGGTCAGCTCTGTGCCCTTGTATGCGAACCGCACGCCCACGGCGCCCTTGTTGCCCATTTCTGCTATTCCGACTCCAACGCTGCCGGTTTCGATGTCTTTGATAGCTTCGGGGTCCTTTGCGAATATCATTAGGCCCGTCATGCCAGTGTTTCGCGCAGATATCGGTGTGTATATGGGCGCATTGTCGGTCGCGTCGGAGGCTTTGCGAGCCCCCTTCTGTACCGCATGATAGAATCTTGAGAAGTATGGAACGAGGTAGCTTCCGCCGATTAGTGAGAAAGGAATGGGCGCGATTTCTTGGAGGGAGAGGACGAGGAGGTCTGGTAATGCGGGGGAGGTGAGGCCTGAGAATAGTTGAGATGCGAAGGCGTCAACGTCGATGGGGGAACAGCCGCAGTTGAAGGTTAGGATGTAGAGGCTTAGGGAAGCCGTTGAAGTAGAATTCGACATGGTCAGCTCATTGCTGTTGCTTTGTTCAAGTTATGAAGTCAGGATGAATAGCTCCAGAATACTCGAAGCTTAGGACGTCATGGAGCCTCAACCGAGGAATAGCCGCTGAAGTTGCTTCAGGTGAGAAATAGATATCTGATTCAGGTGAATCACGAATTGTTAATAGGACCAGAATGCTTCCTAGGTTTAATTTTGGAAGTATCTTTTATTATTTAGAAGCTCTCGGACAAGCTGTTTTAATCTCAGTTCTCAGTCCCTCCCCTTCACAGAGCGACCTGATTGGCCCGATGACTTTTTAAGTGGTCTGCCACCGAGCAATATACCTACTTCTAGGGAGGCGCTGGACGCAGTTTGCTTGTGATTGCCAGTCCAAATAAGAGACTAAACACTGAGATCAAGCTGTCTCGACTCTTTCAACTGTTGCTCAAGCTCGAGGGTCATCCGCATTCCAGACCCTAGAGAAACTCTCCCTTTGCTACGCTCGTTTCTCGAGGGAAGGGCCCCACGTGAGCTCAAAAGCGTGACCCTTGGGTCATCCGAGGGATTCCGAGCTACGGGGTATCTATAGTAATCACCCGTATATTCTTACTTAAGCAAATTTTTTACATCAAAATAGCGTTTGTGGTTTAGTGGTAAAATCCATCGTTGCCATGAGATTTATCTCTTCAACTTCGATGGGCCCCGGGTTCGATTCCCGGCGAACGCACATAAAATTCTCTTTTGAATTGTCTATTGACTAAACTTTTCTTTTTTGGCGCGGGGATTTCTTTTCTCTTTTGAATTGTCTATTGACTAAACTTTTCTTTTTTGGCGATTTCTTTTCTTCCGAAGGGGCTCTCTTCTAACATTTTCCTTTGGCGGAATAGATCCAGCAACCCCTTTTGCACCCGAAACTTGAATTTTATTTTTGACCCTTGAGCTGTCTTTATCTGAATTCCGGTGGCTGATATAGCCCTACGAGGCGTGCGCTGAAACTTCTATTCAGTTAGATGCTTGGAGGGCTTTTTTAGGCTGCGTACCCTATCGCTTTAGCGTCTGTGCACCAATCCAGATCTCTCACAACCTACCACTAGTGTACGGAGGTAGAGACGCCGAAAAGATAATATATCCCCAAGTTTTTTGCTTCCGTTCGAGTATAGTATCGGCAGTCATCGACGAGATGTGTAATGCGGGGCACAACATATAAATCCTCGAAGGGACCTGTGCGCTGAGGGGCAGAAGAGCCGATAAAGTTGTGTGGATTGAGATAATCGAGGACAAGTTTGGCGTTTCTTGATGCATCGCAGATCAATTAGGCCATGTTAAGGCTCTTAGTACTTCTAGAAGGGACACTATTCCCACGCGCGGAGGCCCCGGCGTTAGCTGATCTCTCGAGCGCTGGGCTAGTACCTGGCGATCTAGTTGAATTAGAGTTAACGGAACATCCGAACTCAACAAGGTCTGAGCTTCGAGCACCAGCTAGTACTATCTTGAAGAATTAGTTTGCATGTGGTGATGTGGACATCAAAACCCAACGCGCGGGGATTCGGGCACGGAGACTAGAGATGCCAATATTGAAACGTTAGTCGCTTCTTTACCTCTAATTACAGGTGACAGCTCCGCGAACATCGAGAAGTAATAGTGCTCTTCTCATTGGGTGATTACTTTTCAATGCTGTGGGATATAAGCCATCAGGCCCCTCGGGCGCCTCCCCAAAATCTTAAATATCGTCTTGCTTCTAATTCCTCTTCTCACACTCTTTCACCATGAAGTCTCTTGTAGTCTCAACACTCCTTTTAGCAAATGCTCTTGCATTGCCAACTTCAGACGTGCCCTCATGGACACCTCCCGGTCCCAACGACATCCGCGGCCCATGCCCGCTCCTTAACACCCTCGCCAACCACAATATAATACCCCACAACGGCAAAAACATCACGCTTCCCATCCTCGTCGCTGGCTTTAACAAATACATTAACGTCGGCAGCGACGTAGCCATCGGAGCGGGATCAGCGGCCTTGACGCTGTCCCCGATACCGAACTCGCTGTCTTTCGATCTGAGTGATATCGACAAACACGATGCTATCGAGCACGATGGAAGTCTTTCGTACGTATAGACTATATGTTCCTAAATTGTTGATAGAACTGTGACTAACATGCACCAGCCGCCTCGATGCCTTTCAAGGAAACGACCATTCATTCAACCCCTACATCTACGCGCAAACCCAATCCTACTTCACCCAAACCACAATCGACATCCCCACCGCCGCAAAAGCACGAGCAGCGCGCATCAACAACGCGAAAATGATGAACCCAACTTTCGCGCTGAGCACATCCGGTACGAGTGGAAGCTTGGGCGAGACGTCTTTCTATCTGAGTGTGTTTGGGGATCCGGTTACTGGAGTTGCGCAGAAGAATTGGGTCAACGTTTTCTTTCGTAAGCTTCCTCTTTTCCATTGCTTGTGCGGGAGAACTAATTCTTGGATGCAGAGGAAGAAAGACTACCGTATGCTGAAGGCTGGACTCGCCGGACTGCGGAGACCAACTTTACGTCTCTAGGCGCAATGTCGCAGAAGATCGTGGCAGCAACGCCGAACTTCTCTTTGCCTCCTGGATTTAATTTCAATTCGTTCATGCACTAGAAACTCGATAATGATTGAAGGAGCTTGTATTGACTTCGCATTTTCTAAAGTGTTCTTACCCAGTCACGGTATTTGGTGCTTGTGTATTATAAGTAGACTTTGAATTAATACACGACATGAAACGTACTCTCTTGAATCATTTGTGGCCTCTACTTGGTGCTGCACAATCTTTCTTGTGGGTAGGTGGTCCCATATCGGCCAGCAGTCGCCGTGTAGCGATCAGATAGGGGCTGGTCGCTAAATTATAGGGGCGTCCTCGCTAGAGCGCAGTCAATGCTGCAGTAACTTATCTGGGCTTTGATTCGCAATACGCAACCCCTGAGTCACGATTCTGCCAGGCACTGCAAAAATTATGTAAAGAAATGGAACATGGCAGAAATCCGAAGTCAATCGAAATAATGGAGATTTAAATCTTCGGTTAGATGAGGGGGACATGGTGAGGTTCAAAATAGCCAAGCAAAATGCTTTGTTCCGAACTTGATCAACCTCCCGAAAATCCCCCCTCAAATCTCAGTAACAGCTACCAGATCTTTCTAGCTTATCGAAAGCACCCCTAAACTAGTATGAGAAAAACTCGCCGACCAATTCCTCGCTAAGTTCCCAAAGCCGCTCCGCATGAGCAGCGTCTCTTGCAAACTCTGCAACCTCTTGTAGCTGGCAGTCCTCGAGGTAAATACTCTCGGAACCTGAAGTCCTATAAGCTAGGGAACATATTCGATTATGGGTTTGTAGTAGCTTACCTGCAAGCTTAGGGTCTAGCGCTCCAACGAGTATGGTGCTCACTCCTTGCGAGTGGGTTTTCATAGGCATGACCTTGAAAAGCTCTTCAACATTATCTCTCGGGGTATGGCGCCAGAGATCAGTCGCGATAGCTATTTAATCATCAATCAAACTGTTGAGAGTCCTCTAAGAAATACCACTTACCACCCGGATGAACGCAAACCGACGTGATTCCCTTCTGACCAACCGACTTAGCAAGCTGCGTAGAGAAAAGCATAAGCGCAGTCTTGCTCTGCCCATACGCAATAGTTGGCAAGTATCCAAGACCCCACGGGAGTCCATAAGCTTCGCATAAAGCTTTTGGCGGGTGTTCGCTCTCCGGAAGAGGCTTCCCCTCGAAATTGTAGTCCGCGAAGCGGAACGGGGAAAATATGTAGCCGCTGCTGCTCAAGTTGACAATCCGAGCCCCACCATCACTCACCAGCTTTCTCATGATGCTGTTTGTGAACAGAAAAGCTCCGAGATAGTTGGTCGCCAAGTGCATTTCGAAGCCATCTGAGTTGGTTGTGCGCTCTTCTATGTTCATAACGCCGGCGTTGTTAATGAGGATGTCGATGCTTTCTGGATAGTCGTTGACTATTGCTGCAGCCCTGCGGATTGAGTCGAATGAGGAAACATCGAGGAGAAGTACTCGGACCTCAACGCCTGGGAAGGTGTTGGAGAGCTTCTTCTGTACCGTTTCCACTTTTTCGCTGGATCGTGCGGTCAGGATGAGCAGGCGAGGAGCTTCTGCTGCAAGGGTCTCCGCGAAAGTGGCTCCGAGTCCGTTTGGACCGACGCCGGTGATGAGGACTATTGACGTTCAGCATAACTTTTGAAGAGGTAGGTGAAGACGAACTTGTTTTTCCTCTCACTTGATCTGCAAATGCTGAGACGACTTCTTTCCCTTCTGTCTTGTCTCCAAAACTTGGATGAGAAGTCATGACTTCTATAATATGCAAGCAAAAAGTGGGTTTAAGATTGAAAGGAAGTGATTGTAGTTTGAGCCCCAGGTGTTGAGGTTTTGGCCGGTAAGCTTACGGCCAACGTTGGTGTTTAGGACCAACTCGCCCCCAAACCCCTCTCCAACTGCCAGTTCGTTTACCCGATCTTAGGCTGAATACCCCTAGAGTTGGTTGTTCACATTACAAAGAGAACAGAGCAAACGTTTCCAAGGGCTTTAAATTCAATGCGTGGTTCCTAGCTACAACTAGACGCACTAAATGAAAGAAAGAGACCTTCTAATTTTCGACGAATCTCACTCCTCTTACTCAATCTGGAACTCCTCAATATTAACGGCGAACACTGCAGAAGTTAAAATCGCCCCAGCATAAAGCATGTTTCAGCAAAAGTCGATCATGCAACGGCCTGGAAGTTACTGATGACATCTGCAAATGACCCGTCCACAGCCGCTTTCGAGTCCCGAGCCGTTTGCTGATCTTCAACCGGAAATATGAAGGTTATAGCATCTGCCAGACTGTCATGAGTAGTCTGGGTAGTGGTCAGCAGATCAATGGCCTGCTTGATGAGCCCATCGGCCTTGAGCAGGTCTCGCTTTCCTTTGATGTCCGTCAGACCCTGGTCAATATCATGAACCAAGGCCCCTATGTGTGGTGCGAGGGTGTTGAAGTCTGCGGAGCTCAGTGGACTCGGGTTGGCGTGGACGTCCGAAGTTGTATGGTTGAGAGCAGTTTGGAGGTCGTTGGTCGCAGTCTGCATTTTGTTGCGTTAGCTCCAGGCTTTTCTTATTTCACGCAAGGGCTTGAGAGGGCTGCTTACGCTGATGGGAATTGCGGCGAGAACACCACCGTTGTAGTTGTCTACAGCGGTTTTGAAAGCGGTAGACTTGGTGACGCAGTTGTCGAAGTCGTTGATAAATGTTTGCACATCTCGTCTACCGACTCCAATTCTGAGCGCTGAGACGCTGGATGCAAAGATGAGGATATTTCTGAAGAGAACCATTCTGTACTGGAGCTGAGAAAGGAGCGGAAAGTAAGTTGCTTCGCGACTGGATTTACGAAGAGAAGAGGACGGGAGACTTTTGATGAATGAAAAAATTATCAATTCAGTGGAGAAGGAAGGGAATATTCTCTTTTATGCTTCGGACTTTCAGGATTTTGGAGCTGGGGATGATACAGACTAAATGATGGAAAGTGCCGCAACAACACAAGAATATACGTTGACGGCAACTGACAGATCCTGCTGTCAGTTGTGCCTCGCTCCAAGGAGAGACCGAAGCAAGAATACTGGTTATCTTTTTACTTCACATGAGACACTCTAGCCAAAGCTTTCGCTAGGAGGCTATTAATCGGATACACCCGAAGCCCCATGCAGCATTACAACTGTTACTGCGCAAGGAGTCTTCGGCGTCACCTTTGCGTCACAGGAAGTCTGGGTGACATGGTCGCGATCAGATGAGATCGATGACACAATTTGTCCCCCAATGTGATCAAATCATACAACGCGTTCTGCGAAGTAGAACAGAACTGTGCATCGGTCTTTTCCGCAAAGGCGTTGGCTTCGTTGGCTTCATTGACGCGGCAGAATGTGAAAGGCGACTCAATGCACCAGACCATTTGAGAGATTTCCAATCGGCCCTTGGAGACCAAGCCTGATACCATCCCCTTTTTAAGCGAGCGCGAGGTGAGCTAGGCCCCTTTTCCACATGTTTCCAACTGTGAAATTCCATCCATTTCACCAACCCATTCCCAACTCCCTCCCTCTCTTCCACTAATGAATCCCCTCAAGCCTCGCTAAACGCGGGATCTCGCGGGCGGTTGCAGCAACGACATGCAACAAACCGATATCCAGACCCCAAATGGGACCGCTAAACGCAGGATCAGCGGGAGGTTGCAGCAACGAAATGCAACAAAAGTCCACATCAGGCAATCTGTCTGGGCCCTGGTGAATATAGATCTTATTCTGATTGAAGGGGCACACAGAGATGCGGTGCTAAGATATAATATGGGAGGGGTGTAGCAATGTGCAACGAATAGCCTGATCGAGATTCTTCTTAAGCTTGCTCCTAGAGGTGAAGATGGCCTTTCGTAATCATATATCTCTTCTCTCCCAAGAACTGGGCCAGGGCATTGATAGTGTTTCCTTGCAGGAACTAGAACGAGTTCCCACTGCATGGCTCTTCGCTTTACGCATACTCTCAAGAGTTGTCGCAGGAAAGTTCTTCTAAACAGTTATTATAGACATCACGATATATCCACACGCTCAGCTCAAGCACTTCCCCAGAAATCTCAAGCCACCCACCAAATATCCCGTCCATGCAAACGACACGAAATCCTATATCAAACCACCACCTTTGGCATTCTACACCTTTCCCACACCTCTTGGTCCATCATTCCAAAATGCCCCACCATACCTCTCCCTCTCCCATAGCATGTCGTAAATAGCTTGCTCATCATAACGGTACTGCGGCCACCAAACACAGAGGGATCGCCCGTTGTAAAGAGATCGGTCATCCCGAGGATAGTGGTGGTGCGCGTCCCGGCGGTGTTGCCGGGCTCGCGCGAAGGTTTTGGTCGTGGCGGTAAGATGTAAACCTCTTCCATGTCTCGGGAGTACCGCAAGGTGCTTTGGGCGGATAGGAGTTGCAGCTACTTATCTTTCTGCAGGAAGTAGTGACGGAAAAAGCAGAAGTCGCTGCAGCTGCATACGCAGCGTCCTGGCGGAACGCAACGGGACTCACGACCTCGACTTTAAAATTAGCCGTGTGAATACGTCGTGCATAGGTGCTGGACCCACTGGAAAGTATCGCCTGGACAGAAGGAGCATCGGGCTTCGATACAAAGCATGCCCCGTGCGGGACCGAAGCAGGTAGTGCTAGTTTTCGCAGGGGAGAAAGCAAGGGTCAAGAACCTGAGACGGAGTTTCAGTGGTAGCTTTGGGAACAGAGTATACATAAGGATACTCGGTCTTTGCTGAGTAATTTGACACCAACATCTGCTGAGGTTTGCTCGTCCATTGTGTTGAAGTCTGGTCCGCTGGCCATGGTACGATCTGACCATGAGTATCATTGACTGCAAAGCTTGAGCCCCAAAAACTGATTGTTTGTACCAGATCAATCGAATTTGGTTGTTGCAACATCGTCGGGAAGGGAGAAGCTGAAGCTGGTCCTGTGAAAATGCCACGGTATATGCTGGTGAGGGAGTTCCGAGATGCTCGTACGAAGCTTTTCAACGTTATTAACTTTTGAAAATTGAACAAGAGTGAAAGCATTTGTATCTGTATATACCCTCTTCAATACAAAGAAGTTCAAGTGCTGCCGGCTAGTTTGCAACCTCCTCACAACCACCCAATTTCGGGTAATAAAGCAGAGAAGGGAGCTTATACCTATGCGGAATCCTCAAGCAAGAGAGGATACTCTCCAAGTATCGTCAGACTCCTCCCATAACCGTGGTGGTAGCAAAGGCAAGAGCAGCGTGAAAACCTTCCAACGAAAACGCCACCGTTCGTAGTCCCGTAGCCTTCCCCGTGCAATCCCACAATCCCCAAAATAATCAACCAACCGAGTCAGCCAAACCCTGCTGCTTGGTGCCGAGACAGCCTCAGATATATACAGAGTATCCCCTGCCAGGCTGCCAGCTCGCAGACAGCCATCCAGCAAAGGCGCCAACGAGGAAAGAACTACCTGACCTGTCGTACACATCGGGAGCCACTAGCATCCACACTCGTTTCAAAATACAGTATCCGGGTTCCCGCAACGCCTGTCCCGTTACAAAGGAAATATCCTTGCACACTCGAGACCGTCCCATGGATCTCAATTCTACCTTCCACGCCCAGACGTACTACGTCGCTATCACTTCAGATCCAGGTCCGTCATCTCAACCTCCTCTTCGGCTTTTACAGATCCACTTACTGAACTTCATACGGTCATACCCATCTGCCCAGCTCTTCTATTATTTCACCTAACTGGCAACCATGTTCTGAGACTCGAAAGACGGCAAAGCAAGAAACTTGGTTATGCTTTCTGTTTAGCTCTTTCGGTTGTAAGAGAACAATGAGATTCGCCTCTTGCTCTCGCACTTAAACATTGACTTCAACACATCTCGCAATCCGGGGCATTGGAGGCATGTAGGGTCGTTATTTCAGCACGAACACTACAGAATACACGCACCTCAGTGGCAGCAGCTAACTGCGAAAGAAACCACTCTACTTCAACCAAACACTAAGGTAAAACAGATTATGACTTTTCTTTGGCTATGCTCAGGGATATATTGCTATGATGAAAGTGTTCCGTTTGCCATGCTACCTGTTTGCTCGAAATGTGCTTCTATCGTACAGGCCACCCAGTATGTACAGTAATGCTACTTTGGTCTCCCCAGAAAATGCAGATACTTTCAAAAGCCCCCCGTGAGCTAGGCTATCTCCTTTCACTTGCAAATCAACCTTGCCCTCAACTTCCCATCAACTATAGTGGAAATGTGCTGTCGGGACCGCGCACTTCTGGGCCTCTGTTGTTTTTGGGTCCTCGTTCACAAGATTGAAATACCGCACCAGCTCCTGCCGGCACTTCTTTCTTTGCTCAGATGTCTTGATCAGTAGATTGTTGTACGCAGGCACCCAAGAGATATCACTACCAGGGTGGGACTGTCGAGGACGGATGCAGATTTTGTTGAGGCTTTGAAAATATCTCAGACCACCTCGCGCCGTCGGCACTTTTTTGACTTCTTGAAGAAAGCAATGTCCAATAATGTTTGAAGCTGCTTGTTTCATCCACCATCCGGGGTGACCGAGAAAAACTTCAAAAATCTCAATAGATTTGATCTTGCTCATCCGTGTAGGGTATGTTACGACCAAATGCTTAATCCAGTTTGCAACATCCCCTGAAGTGAACAATGCCCGTGAGTCGAACGACAATAGATCTCTAGCGGGATCAAAACAAGTAGTGCTGGCCGTGACACATTTGCCAGGTGATGGCTTTCGATTTGCTCCCCGGGGACGATACTCTCTAAAGGGACCGTTGTGACAAGTCAAGATGTAATTGTCAAGAACAACTGAACGACTTTCGCTGGTGACATGAAGGAGGATTGGATACGCAGGATATTTGACCGAGCTGGGAATGAACTGCGAATCAGGCCATCCTCCTGCCTTTATTTTAGGACCAAAGAGGACCCTGCGTTTTGGTGGAAGAGCCAGAGTCCAGATCATTCGCCGAAGCTCCGGGGCCAACTTCGAAAAGCAAGTGAATTTGGGCTCATCATCTTGTCCGTCAACACCATCGCCTTCATCATTTGTCGAAGCACGCTCTTCGGTGGTGCTGCTAGATGCTTCTGCTTTGCCGCCTACAGGTTCTACCCCAAAGAATGTCAGTAGCTTTACAAGAATCGGTGCGGTTGCTCAGTTTTGGGCCTCGTACCGTTTTGAGGGTGTCCAGAGGCCATAACGACTTCCTCGGAGGTGGATGTGTGCGAAGTTGAACCTTGGTCGGATGGGTGTGCCATGGTGCCGATAGATGTTGGGATTTCGGTACCTGCAGGGGATCTGGAACACGATCAGCTTCGAAATCATTAGATGAGTAGGAGGTCTTCATACGAGTTGGTAATATGGCTCCACGCAGATGGGTGTCGCAGAGCTTTCGAGATTATATCGTGATTGACCGATGTCTATGCGCTATTGTCAGCTTTCAACTACCACAGTGACAAAGATTCTTCATACTTATACGTAGTCCAGTACACTAGAGATGGATGTTCAAGGGTCGCGACTCGTGCTGTGGCTGTAGAGGAAGAAGTGTCGCAGTTGTTGATAAGGTGCGCTAATCTGCAGGTGGGCCCTCGAAGGTAGAAGTTAAGGGCTCTTGTTGACGAATGGGATCGAGCTAGTTCTCACAGAGTTGGTGAATTGGGATTGAAGGTTCAAAATCACTTGAATTGGGGTGGAAGTTGAAGGAGGGCGGACGAGACGAGACAAGCGAGGAAATACATCTGGCGAGCACAAACCCTTTCCTGCCCAGCAGAAATAGAAGGCACGACCACGCAGCGAGAAAATATTAGGAAGAAGGAGCTACTCAGTTCAATAGAACAACAAAATTCAAATAACCTACTCTCGTCTCGCGGCATGACTTTCTGCTCAATTACACGTCCTCATATACCTTTCCTTCCAAGATCAACAACCCCCTCCGTAAAACCCTACCTAACAATGGACTTATAGCCCTTGCTGTTATTTCCCTTCAGGACTCCTGAGCCTGCCACCAAACAC